>WNGS01061383.1:0-20713 GCA_020271785.1 Procambarus virginalis
ATGTCCAATGGAACGTGGCCATGGATTAACAATGTACTAATGGACCAGTGGATCAAATAGTCATGGTCTCGGGACCAGTGTCCAAATTTACAATGTCTCAGGTAATCTTTAGTTGTCCAAATGTACAATGTGGCTCATGGAACGTCCGTCGACCTGCCGCGGTCTTTCTTCTTGAGCCGGGCACACGCAAGGAACAAATAAGGGGTACTAGAATGCACGAACCCAAGCCACCCACCTAACGTAAACAACGCATAGAAAACGCGAAAGTATTTTCTCCGTTGGAGATCATCACGAGTCTGGAGATGCTGGAGTACAGGTTGACGAAGACACCATACCAGCACCAACAGCCTCAGCGATCAGTAATGACAAGACACGTGTAATTGATGATCATATAACCAAGAGTTATTTACCTAAACTTTCCCAAATCCTTCCCAAGTTTTTGCAAAATCATCAAATTTCTTCAGAACAAGTTTCTTCTATATACAGAATATTAAAAATATTGTCTTAATTTCACGTCTTCCTCCTCATCGAGTTCTTGCGAGATTCATGTTGAAAAGTAATTTAGCGATAGCGTAGCGTAAAATAATTGTGAGGCGCAGCTGAGCTTGGCTATCAAAACTTGGATATCATCCCCCAATTAAGGAAGCTGGCTTCGTTACCTGCCTGCCTGAGCTCATATAAATGTATTAATTTGTAATGAGAGGGCCAAATTACTTTTCACCTTGGCTTAACTCTTTACTTTTTTCTCTCTCAAAATTTAACGCTCGATTTCTCGATAATGGAAATTCTTTGCAACTGGAATTGGCAGATTTTGGAAGGAAATTGCAACTTGTGATGAGGAAATGCAGTGGACGTCCCATCTCCACAGTGAATTATGGCCAAATTGCTTTGACGACGTTAATGGGAGGGTTGTATGGTGCCTTGCCTTGGCCCTTGCTTGTGTGTGTATCCCCCTGGTCACTATCCCCCTGGTCACTATCCCCTGGTCACTATCCCCCTGGTCACTATCCCCCTGGTCACTATCCCCCTGGTCACTATCCCCCTGGTCACTATCCCCTGGTCACCATCCCCTGGTCACCATCCCCCTGGTCACTATCCCCCTGGTCACCATTCCCCTTGTCACTATCCCCCTGGTCACCATCCCCCTGGTCACTATCCCCCTGGTAACCATCCCCCTGGTCACTATCCCCCTGGTCACCATCCCCCTGGTCACTATCCCCCTGGTCACTATCCCCCTGGTCACTATCCCCTGAAAACCATCCCCTGGTCACTATCCCCCTGGTCACCATCCCCCTGGTCACTATCCCCCTGGTCACTATCCCCCTGAAAACCATCCCCCTGGTCACTATCCCCCTGAAAACCATCCCCCTGGTCACTACCCCCTGGTCACTATCCCCCTGGTCACCATCCCCCTGGTCACTATCCCCCTGGTCACTATCCCCTGGTCACCATCCCCCTGGTCACTATCCCCTGGTCACTATCCCCCTGGTCACTATCCCCCTGGTCACCATCCCCCTGGTCACTATCCCCTGGTCACTATCCCCCTGGTCACTATCCCCCTGGTCACTATCCCCCTGGTCACTATCCCCCTGGTCACTATCCCCCTGGTCACCATCCCCCTGGTCACTATCCCCCTTGTCACTATCCCCCTGGTCACTACCCCCCTGGTCACTATCCCCCTGGTCACTATCCCCCTGGTCACCATCCCCTGGTCACTATCCCCCTGGTCACCATCCCCCTGGTCACTATCCCCCTGGTCACCATCCCCCTGGTCACTATCCCCCTGGTCACTATCCCCCTGGTCACTATCCCCCTGAAAACCATCCCCCTGGTCACTATCCCCCTGGTCACCATCCCCCTGGTCACTATCCCCCTGGTCACTATCCCCTGGTCACTATCCCCTGGTCACCATCCCCCTGGTCACTACCCCCTGGTCACTATCCCCCTGGTCACCATCCCCCTGGTCACTATCCCCCTGGTCACTATCCCCCTGGTCACCATCCCCCTGGTCACTATCCCCCTGGTCACTATCCCCCTGGTCACTATCCCCCTGGTCACTATCCCCCTGGTCACCATCCCCCTGGTCACCATCCCCCTGGTCACTATCCCCCTGGTCACTATCCCCCTGGTCACTATCCCCCTGGTCACTATCCCCCTGGTCACCATCCCCCTGGTCACCATCCCCCTGGTCACTATCCCCCTGGTCACTATCCCCCTGGTCACTATCCCCCTGGTCACTATCCCCCTGGTCACTATCCCCCTGGTCACTATCCCCCTGGTCACCATCCCCCTGGTCACTATCCCCCTGGTCACTATCCCCCTTGTCACTATCCCCCTGGTCACTATCCCCCTGGTCACTAACCCCCTGGTCACTATCCCCCTGGTCACTATCCCCCTGGTCACTATCCCCCTGGTCACTATTCCCCTGGTCACTAACCCCTTGGTCACTATCCCCCTGGTCACTATCCCCCTGGTTACTATCCCCCTGGTCACTAACCCCTTGGTCACTATCCCCCTGGTCACTATCCCCCTGGTCACTATCCCCCTGGTTACTATCCCCCTGGTCACTATCCCCCTGGTTACTATCCCCTGGTCACTATCCCCCTGGTCACTATATAACCCCTTGGTCACTATCCCCCTGGTCACTATCCCCCTGGTTACTATCCCCTGGTCACTATCCCCCTGGTCACTATATAACCCCTTGGTCACTATCCCCCTGGTCACTATCCTCCTGGTCACTATCCCCTGGTCACTATCCCCCTGGTCACTATCCCCCTGGTCACTATCCCCCTGGTCACTATCCCCCTGGTCACTAAGATACGGCCACCAGTGACCTCATTCACGTCAGCTCTGTGTAGTGCTGGGAACACTCCTACACGCGCTGGGCCTCGCGGCTCAGTGGACGGCGCTCGGGAATCGTAGTGCTGAAGGCACACGTTCCATTCCTGACCGAGGCAGAAACAAATGGAATTTATTTCACTTGATTAACCTGTTCACCTAGCAGTAAATAGGTACCTGGGAGTTAGACGGCTGCTACGGGCTACATCCTGGAGATTTGTGTGTATGTTAGAGAGAAATGTATGTAGTAGATTTAATAAGAGAAAAGTAGATAAGTTAGAAGGACAGGGTAGATAAAGACAGGCTGTTTAACACAAGGGGCACACGCACTAGGGGACACAGGTGGAAACTGAGTGCCCAAATGAGCCACAGAGATATTAGAAAGAACTTTTTTAGTGTCAGAGTGGTTGAAAAATGAAATGCATTAGGAACTAATGTGGTGGAGGCTGACTCCATACACAGTTTCAAGTGAAGATATGATAGAGCCCAATAGGCTCAGGAAACTGTACACGTGTTGACTGACGGTTGAGAGGCGGGACCAAAGAGCCAGAGCTCAACCCCCGCAAGCATAACTAGGTGAGTACACACACACACATACACACACACACACACACACACACACACACACACACACACAGTATTAAAGATTACACAGTATTAAAGGGTATTAAAGAGCAGGAAGGCTCCAATAGGCTCCAATAGGACAGAGTAGAATGATAAGGACAAAGCAGTAGTGAATGAAATACTGAAGGCACTAAAGATGGAAGGGGCTGAGCATAGCATTGAGAAGGTTTTCAGGCTAGGCTGGTACAACAAAGACTGAGACCGTGTGTTAAAGATAGTGTTTGCAAACGAGAACACAAAAGAGAAGATTCTAACAAGGAAGAGCCACCTGCAACATGTGGGAGAATTCAAAAAAGTATTCCTCCAAAGGGACATGACGAGGGTGGAGAGGGCCATGTGCTCCCAACACAACACCCCCAGAGGTGAGGGGGAACCCACAACCAGCTACCCAGTAACACCAGCGGGGAGGACAACCCCACCACCCTCCTCTGCATAGAAAACCCCCCTACCCCCAAACCCTCCCTGCCCCCACTCAAATACTCAGCCAAATCTCCCTCTCCCCCCACACCCCATTCCCACCCTGCTACCCCTTTCCTCCTCTCACCATGTCCCCCCTCCCCCTTTTCATTCTTGTCCTCCCTCCCCCTTCATCCATTACCCTCCCTGTTCCCCCCCCCCTCACCCCAGTATCCTCTGAGACCCTATTATCTACCTCCTCACACCCATGGAACAGCTTCCCCCATCAACAGAACGCTCACCAAGAAGGGGATATGAGAAGGGACAGAAGAAAGTGAGCCTCAGGGCAATCTACACTAACATAGAGGGAATTACAAATATACTTGGAGAAGGGTTACTAGAAGAAAACCCAGACATAATAGCACTCACAGAAACAAAGCTAACGAAAACCATAACAAATGCAGTGATCCCACAGGACTATTATGTTATGAGGAGAGAGAGAGAGAAGGAAGAGGTGGAGGAGGTGTAGCTCTGCTGGTAAGAAAAGGCTGGGATTTTGAGATGGTTATTCAGGGCTTTGAAGGTTTCAGTGACTACATAGCAGGTACCATAATAACTGGAGGACAAAAAATTATAGTCGTAGTCATATATAATCCCCCCACCAAATGACAGAAGACCCAGACAGGAATATGATAGAAACAACATGGCCACCATCAATATAATAGAGAGAGCAGCTTCTGTTGCCAGCAGGAATTGGATCTGGACTACTAATCATGGGAGACTTCAACCACGGGAAGATAGACTGGAGAACAGAGACCTGCATGGCGGACCAGAAACATGGAGAGCTAAGCTGCTGGACGTGGCAACAAGACACTGTCTAAGCCATCACATCAAGGAACTAACAAGAATGAGAGGAGAAGATGAACCAGCCATGCTCGATCTGATATTTACCCTAAATGAGTGGGATATAAGGGAAGTTAAGATGGAAGCACCCTTGGGAATGAGTGATCACAGTGTATTGAACTTTGAGTACCTGGTAGAGCTAGGAATTATCTTCCCCAAAAAAGAACTAGGAAACAAAAGGCTGGCATACCGAAAGGGGAATTATGAGGAGATGAGACGTTTCCCAAGGGAAATACCTTGAGACACAGACCTCAGAGCTAAGTCTGTACAAGATATGATGGACTATGTCGCCCAAAAGTGTCAGGAGGCAGTAAACGGGTTCATCCCGGCCAAAGGGAAAAATCCGAGAAGCAAAAGAAGAATCCATGGTATAATAGGGTATGTATGGAAGCAAAGGGACTGGACAAAAGGGCGTGGAGGAACTTCCGGAATAACAGAACACCAGAAAGCAGAGAGAGATACCAGAGAACCAGGAATGAGTATGTTAGGTTGAGAAGAGAACTAGCGAAAAATTATGAAAATGATATAGCAAACAAAGCCAAGACCGAACCAAAGCTACTCCACAGTCACATCAGGAGGAAAACAATAGTGAAAGAACAGGTAATGAAACTTAGAACAGGCGAGAACAGGTATACAGAGAATGACAAAGAGGTGTGTGAAGAACTCAACAAGAGTTTCCAGGAGGTCTTCACAATAGAACAAGGTGAGGTCACTGTGCTAGGAGAAAGGGAGGTAAACCAGACGGCCTTGGAAGGGTTCGAAATTACGAGAGAAGAGGTCAAGAGACACCTGCTGGATATGGATGTTAGAAAGGCTGTTGGTCCAGATGGGATTTCGCCATGGGTACTGAAAGAGTGTGCAGAGGCACTTTGCTTGCCACTCTCCATAGTGTATAGTAGGTCACTGGAGACGGGAGACTTACCAGAAATATGGAAGACGGCGAATGTGGTCCCAATATACAAAAAGGGCGACAGGCAAGAGGCACTGAACTACAGGCAAGTGTCCTTGACTTGTATACCATGCAAGGTGATGGAGAAGATCGTGAGAAAAAACCTAGTAACACATCTGGAGAGAAGGGACTTCGTGACAAATCGCCAACATGGGTTCAGGGAGGGGTAAATCTTGCCTGACTGGCTTAATAGACTTCTACGACCAGGTGACAAAGATTAAGCAAGAAAGAGAAGGCTGGGTGGACTGCATTTTCTTGGATTGTCGGAAAGCCTTTGACACAGTACTGCATAAGAGGCTGGTACATAAGCTGGAAAGACAGGCAGGTGTAGCTGGTAAGGTGCTCCAGTGGATAAGGGAGTACCTAAGTAATAGGAAGCACAGAGTTTCGGTGAGGGGTGAGACCTTAGATTGGTCACCAGTGGAGTCCCTCGGGGCTCTGTACTCGGTCCTATCTTGTTTCTGACATATGTAAATGATCTCCCAGAGGGAATAGATTCATTTCTCTCAATGTTTGCTGACGATGCCAAAATTATGAGAAGGATTAAGATAGAGGAGGACTGCTGGGGCTTCAAGAAGACTAAAGAGCTGAAGGAATGGTCGAACAAATGGTTTTTAGAGTTTAACCCAAGCAAATGTAACGTAATGAAGATAGGTGTAGGGAGCAGGAGGCCAGATACTAGGTATCATTTGGGAGATGAAATACTTCAAGAGTCAGAGAGAGAGAAAGACCTGGGGGTTGATATGACGCCAGACCTGTCCCCTGCAGCCCATGTCAAGAGGATAACATCAGCGGCATATGCCAGGTTGGCCAATATAAGAACGGCATTAAGAAACTTGTGTAAGGAATCATTCAGAACTTTGTATACCACATATCAGGCCAATCCTGGAGTATGCAGCCCCAGCATGGAGTCCATATCTAGTGAAGGATAAGGCTAAACTGGAAAAGGTTCAAAGGTTTGACACCAGACTAGTACCCGAGCTAAGAGGTATGACCTACGAGGAGAGACTACGGGAATTAAACCTCACGTCGCTGGAAGACAGAAGAGTTAGGGGCGACAGGATCACCACATTCAAGATTCTCAGGGAATTGATTGGGTAGATAAATACAGGCTATTTACTAGGGGAACACAGGTGGAAACTGAGCGCCCAAATGAGCCACAGATATTTTAGAAAGAACTTTTTAGTGTCAGAGTGGTTGACAAATGGAATGCATTAGGAAGTAATGTGGTGGAGGCTGACTCCATACACAGTTTCAAGTGTAGATATGATAGAGCCCAATAGGCTCAGGAACCTGTACACCTGTTGATTGACGGTTGAGAGGCGGGACCAAAAAGCCAGAGCTCAACCCCCGCAAGCACAACTAGGCGAGAACAGTGTTCCTCTTCAGTACTACAGTTCTGAAAATCGTATTACTCAGGAACTGGTCTGGTTTCAACACAATAGAAGCTCTGTTGACTCATCGGAGGAAAGATACAGAGCTATGAGCACCCTAGGAGGTCAGAGCTAGGAGTACCCTAAGAGGTCAGAGCTAGGAGTACCCTAGGTCAGAGCTAGGAGTAACCTAGGAGGTCAGAGCTAGGAGTACCCTAAGAGGTCAGAGCTAGGAGGACCCTAGGAGGTCAGAGCTAGGAGGACCCTAGGAGGTCAGAGCTAGGAGGACCCTAGGAGGTCAGAGCTAGGAAGACCCTAGGAGGTCAGAGCTAGGAGGACCCTAGGAGGTCAGAGCTAGGAGTACCCTAAGAGGTCAGAGCTAGGAGGACCCTAGTAGGTCAGAGCTAGGAGGACCCTAGGAGGTCAGAGCTAGGAGTACCCTAAGAGGTCAGAGCTAGGAGGAGCCTAGGAGGTCAGAGCTAGGAGGACCCTAGGAGGTCAGAGCTAGGAGGACCCTAAGAGGTCAGAGCTAGGAGGACCCTAGGAGGTCAGGGCTAGGAAGACCCTAGGAGGTCAGAGCTAGGAGGACCCTAGGAGGTCAGAGCTAGGAGTACCCTAGGAGGTCAGGGCTAGGAAGACCCTAGGAGGTCAGAGCTAGGAGGACCCTAGGAGGTCAGAGCTAGGAGGACCCTAGGAGGTCAGAGCTAGGAGTACCCTAAGAGGTCAGAGCTAGGAGGACCCTAGGAGGTCAGAGCTAGGAGTACCCTAAGAGGTCAGAGCTAGGAGGACCCTAGGAGGTCAGAGCTAGGAGGACCCTAGGAGGTCAGAGCTAGGAGTACCCTAAGAGGTCAGAGCTAGGAGGAGCCTAGGAGGTCAGAGCTAGGAGGACCCTAGGAGGTCAGAGCTAGGAGTACCCTAAGAGGTCAGAGCTAGGAGGACCCTAGGAGGTCAGAGCTAGGACAATAGGAGGTCAGAGCTAGGAGGACCCCCTAGGAGGTCAGAGCTAGGAGGACCCCCTAGGAGGTCAGAGCTAGGAGGACCCCCTAGGAGGTCAGAGCTAGGAGGATCCCCTAGGAGGTCAGAGCTAGGAGTACCCTAGGAGGTCAGAGCTAGGAGGATCCCCTAGGAGGTCAGAGCTAGGAGGACCCTCGGAGGTCAGAGCTAGGAGGACCCTAGGAGGTCAGAGCTAGGAGGACCCTAGGAGGTCAGAGCTAGGAGGACCCTAGGAGGTCAGAGCTAGGAGGACCCTAGGAGGTCAGAGCTAGGAGGACCCTAGGAGGTCAGAGCTAGGAGGACCCTAGGAGGTCAGAGCTAGGAGTACCCTAGGAGGTCAGAGCTAGGAGGACCCTAGGAGCTCAGAGCTAGGAGGACCCTAGGAGGTCAGAGCTAGGAGGACCCTAGGAGGTCAGAGCTAGGAGGACCCTAGGAGGTCAGAGCTAGGAGGACCCTAGGAGGTCAGAGCTAGGAGGACCTAGGAGGTCAGAGCTAGGAGGACCCTAGGAGGTCAGAGCTAGGAGGACCCTAGGAGGTCAGAGCTAGGAGGACCCTAGGAGGTCAGAGCTAGGAGACCTAGGTCAGAGCTAAGAGCACCCTAGGAGGTCAGAGCTAGGAGACCCTAGGGTTCAGAGGAGGAGGTCAGAGCTAGGAGGACCCTCGGAGGTCAGAGCTAGGAGGACCCTAGGAGGTCAGAGCTAGGAGGACCCTAGGAGGTCAGAGCTAGGAGGACCCTAGGAGGTCAGACTAGGAGGACCCTAGGAGGTCAGAACTAGGAGGACCTAGGAGCTCAGAGCTAGGAGTACCCTAGGAGGTCAGAGCTAGGAGGACCCTAGGAGGTCAGAGCTAGGAGGACCTTAGGAGGTCAGAGCTAGGAGGACCCTAGGAGGTCAGAGCTAGGAGGACCCTAGAGGTCAGAGAGCTAGGACCCTAGGAGGTCAGAGCTAGGACCCTAGGAGGTCAGAGTTAGGAAGAGTTAGGAGGACCCTAGGAGGTCAGAGCTAGGAGGACCCTAGGAGGTCAGAGCTAGGAGGACCCTAGGTCAGAGCTAGGAGGACCCTAGGTCAGAGCTAGGAGGACTCTAGGAGGTCAGAGCTAGGAGGACCCTAGGAGGTCAGAACTAGGAGGACCCTAGGAGGTTAGAGCTAGGACCCTAGGAGGTCAGAGCTAGGAGGACCCTAGGAGGTCAGAGCTAGGAGGACCCTAGGAGGTCAGAGCTAGGAGGACCCTAGGAGGTCAGAGCTAGGAGGACCCTAGGAGGTCAGAGCTAGGAGTACCCTAGGAGGTCAGAGCTAGGAGTACCCTAGGAGGTCAGAGCTAGGAGGACCCTAGGAGGTCAGAGCTAGGAGGACCCTAGGAGGTCAGAGCTAGGAGGACCCTAGGAGGTCAGAGCTAGGAGGACCCTAGGAGGTCAGAGTTAGGAGGACCCTAGGAGGTCAGAGCTAGGAGGACCCTAGGAGGTCAGAGCTAGGAGGACCCTAGGTCAGAGCTAGGAGGACCCTAGGTCAGAGCTAGGAGGACCCTAGGAAGTCAGAGCTACGAGGACCCTAGGAGGTCAGAGCTACGAGGACCCTAGGAGGTCAGAGCTAGGAGAACCTAGGAGGTCAGAGTATGAGGACTCCTAGGAGGTCAGAGCTAGGAGGACCCTAGGAGGTCAGAACTAGGAGGACCCTAGGAGGTAGAGTGGACCCTAGGAGGTCAGAGGTAGGAAGACCTAGGAGGTCAGAGTTAGGAGGCCCTAGGAGGTCAGAGCTAGGAGGACCTAGGAGGTCAGAGCTAGGAGGGACCCTAGGCAGAGCTAGGTCAGAGCTAGGAGTTCGCGGTTCGCGGGTTAGGGGACAGACGTGTCGTCGTCGCGCTCCGTGAAAACACTGGAATAAACCGGGATTTTTTAGGATTACAACTATGGATTACGGCCACAGTGATCACCCAGTGCATAGTGACCCGTAGGAAAGTTGAATACAGAAATTAAAAATGGAACTTTGAGTTAAATACAGAATAAACGTGGTCCCACGTGGTGAGCCAGTGCCACCAGGCTCATGTGTACAGGCAAAAGCGATATATATCAAATATAGCGAGCAGTGATACGGTGAACAGTGAAGTGGAACGTGTAACATAACATATAAATTAGTGAATAGTGTTAGAGAATTGTTCATAGAAAAAGTATAAATGTAAAGTTGTGGAGGAGGCATCACACTTGTGTTTACACCACAGCCACGAGGCCTACACAGTGTAAGGGGTCCTTAGTAACAGTACCCTCAGTAACAGTATACTCCCTCAGTGATAATATACCAGCAATATATACTGTAATACGGGCAAGTAGGTTTAGGAACTAGTAATAGAGTAAGTTAATAACATTGTAAGCCGGAAGAAAGCAGAAATTCCCTTAGGAAAATACAGGCAAATAATCAGTGTATAAATCAAGTAACTGGCAACCGGTGACATCCTGCCCCCCCCCGACCTGGGACAACAACGGTCAACTATACGGTCCCAAGAGGACCATATTTTCTCCACAAGGCGATAAGTACCCCCACATAAACTTTAACAAATAAACATATGTAATATTATAAATATACTGTATACATATTATATATACATATATATAATATTATAAATATATGCATATAATATTATAACATCACAAACCCAACATGGAGGTGTGTGGAGGCTGCCATAAGGCACTTCGGAAGACTGTTGTAGGCATTGTATGTAATATTTGTAACATAAGATTTCACCTGAGTTGTACAGGATTACCTACACAATATGCAAACCGGAAGGTACCTACTGGATCTGTGAAGTGACAGAGTGTGGACAGGGTGGGAAAACATTGCCAAACTAATGAATGACATTCCTGAAGTACACAGGCTACAATTCACAAAAAAACTACCAGAAATATATGCAGAGTATATAAAGACAGCAACGAACTCTGAGCACAACCCAGGGATTGAGAATTTAGAGAGTCAAAGTAGCAATGTAGAAGGACATAGCGTCGAGGTACACAAAAATGAAGGCAATATTGTAGAGCAAACTGGTGATATGAATAAGGAGATAAAAAATGAGACGAATGAGAAAGACGAAAGCAACAAGGCGAAAGATAAGGGTAATACCGAGAATAAATGCAGAAACGAGAAAGTTGGAACAAAAATCACAGAGGTAGCCAAGTCGTACACGGATACAAACAAGAATAATGCAATCACAGATGAAAATATTTGCAGGTATTATGCAAAAGGACAGTGCAGATATGGGCCCAGAGGCACGGAATGCTCATTCATGCACCCACGGAAATGCCGGAACTGGTTAGGGAAAGGCAGATGTCGTTTTGATACTGAGTGTAGATATTTTCACCCTAAGCTATGCAAACTCTCAGTTAATGAGAGGAAATGCTACGATCTTCATTGCCCCGATTTCCACGTCAGAGGTACACAGCGCTATATAAGAGAGGAAGTCCAATATAATAGCCCTGAACATTTTTTAGAGGCAGGCAGAACAGAGAGGGAGAAACAGACAGGCAGAAACGTGGCAGGAGTACGGATGGAGAGGGGGAAATGCCCGAGACTGGACTACATTTCGTCATCAAGCCCACACTACTACACCCCCAACTACACAGAGACTACCACACTCCCCAATATCACTTCCAAAACTGGACAAACCATTGCCACAACAACACACCTGGGTCAGGGTAGAGAGGAGGGAGAACCACCAAAACCTTCCAGAAGTGACACACAATATGGACAATCATTCATTTTGCAAACATTCAAGGTCTAAAGCCAAAGTCAAGAAATAAAGTCAAGTTCATAAATGGTCTCCTATTAGAGTCAAACTCCATATTTGGGGCATTCACGGAAACTCATACAAAAGATTACATGGATGGTGAAATCTGGATTCCAAATTATAATTTATACAGATGTGATAGAAAAACTAGGTCAAATGGAGAGTAGGTCTGTATATTAAAGAGGACCTGGTATGCACAGAACTACTAAACTCAACTAATGAGGTGGTAGAGGTACTTGGAATTAAGGTAGAGAAACTAAACCTAATTATTTTAATATATAAACCGCCAGATACAACGGTTGAGGAATTCACAGAGCAGATGCACAAAATAGAGAACATACTTGATGACCTAGCAAACCCAGCTCCAGATATTATCTTCCTTGGAGATTTCAATTTACCGAGTCTAAGATGGAGAATGGCAAACACAAATATCATAGCAGGGAATGACCCGGGAAATAACCAGCCACAGGTCAGAGAACTTTTGAGATTCTGTGACAAATTCTCGCTCAATCAACAGATTACAGAACCAACTAGGAACGAAAAACACACTAGACTTGTTATTCACAAACAATGATGAACTAATCAGAGACATAACAATCTCAGATACTTCATACTCAGACCATAAGCTCATTGAAGTGCGAACTAGCATAAATAACGGTAGTAGATCTAAGAGACCCAACAAGCGAGAAGGAATATTCAATCAATTCAATTTCAACAATAAGAGGATTGACTGGGAAAAATAAATGTAGACCTTTCAACCATTCAATGGGAGACGGTCTTAAGCGACAAAACTCCCACACAGGGAATAGCTCAACTGACAGCTGAAGCTTACAAGGTCTGCTTGAAGCACGTGCCGGTGAGGAGGGGCAGAAAGAGGAACACTCTAGAAAGAGAACGCAGACGACTGTACAGGAGAAGGAAAAAAATTACGGAAATGCTTCGGCAGACACAACTATCACAAGCAAGGAAAATAAGCCTAAGCAGGGAGATCGAAGAAATCGAACAAACGTTGAAGCGATCATATGAGTCTGAGGAAATGGAATTGGAACAGAGAGCTATACAAGAGATAAGGAAAAATCCGAAATATTTTTTCACATACGCTAAATCAAAATCCAAAACCTCGACCAGTATTGGACCGTTAATTACAAATGAAGGTACGTACACAGAGGACAACAAAGAGATTAGTGAAATTCTAAGAAGCCAGTATGAGGCTATGTTTAGCACACCAATTAACAACATGAAAGTTGATGACCCAGACAGCTTCTTTATGAATGACATTCAAGCTGCAGATAATATAACGGATATTACCACAAACTCGGAAGACTTTGAAAGAGAAATTGACAATATGCCCATGCACTCAGCCCCTGGGCCTGACTCATGGAATTCAATATTCATAAAGAAATGTAAAGTACCAGTAGCGAGAGCACTCAGCGTAATATGGAGAAAGAGCCTGGATACAGGGGAGATACCAGCAGCACTTAAATCTGCAGATATAGCTCCGTTGCACAAGGGGGGAGTAAAGCCTTGGCAAAAAATTATAGGCCAGTTGCACTAACATCACACATAATAAAAGTGTTTGAAAGAGTGATTAGGAATCAAATTTCTAGTTTTATGGAAAACAATGAATTGCACAATCCAGGACAACATGGATTAGAGCGGGAAGATCCTGTCTGTCACAGTTACTCAACCACTATGACAAAATCACAGAAGCCCTAGAAGAAAAGCAAAATGCAGATGTTGTATACACAGACTTTGCAAAGGCTTTCGACAAATGTGACCATGGGGTGATAGCTCACAAAATGAGGTCAATGGGAATAACTGGAAAAGTAGGACGCTGGATACTCAATTTCCTGTCGAACAGAACACAAAGAGTAACAGTCAATCAGATAAAATCGAGTCCAGCGATGTTAAAAGCTCTGTACCTCAAGGTACAGTCCTTGCACCGCTACTGTTCCTTATTCTCATATGATATAGACAAAATACACGTCACAGCTTCGTGTCATCCTTCGCAGATGACACAAAAATCAGGCATGAAAATACCTCTGCTGACGACATTGAAAAAANGTGAATCCTTCCTCTGATGAGTCAGCAAGCAGTGGCAAGCAAGAAGTAGATGAAGCAGTCGTGTCAAGAGCCCGTTCACGTCCTCACTTTCCAAACCAAAACGAACTGGACGACCTGATCTGAGACTTGGGTCTCACCAAGTAGGATGCTGAACTGGTAACGTAAATGCTAAAGAGTGGAGCTTACTTGTGGAAGACCGCAACGCTACTGTACCGAAAAAGTTTCACTGCTCTCTTTGTCTGTGGGACAGCAGGGCCACCCAGGCGCACTGGCCACCCAGGTGCACTGGCCACCCAGGTGCACTGGCCACCCAGGTGCACTGGCCACCCAGGTGCACTGGCCACCCAGGCGCACTGGCCACCCAGGTGCACTGGCCACCCAGGCGCACTGGCCACCCAGGCGCACTGGCCACAGTGGGCCAGATTGTCTGTGGGGAGGAACGTCGCCAAGTGGGAGTCTGTGGTGGACCCCGGAAGGTTCTAATGCCGCCACTGCACATGAAACTCGGCCTCGCGATGCAATTTGTCACAGCTCAAGGTAAGGCGTTGACAGCCCTTCAGGATAGCCACCATCTGGATTGATGATAATACATAAAGGTGAGTTGCCATGTTAGGTTGGTGAGCATGTGGAGTCAGGTCATCACTCATAGACCATGCGGTTTCGCTGGCCAATTACTCCTTATTCCTAAATTTATGGAAAAAAGTGTTTCTGTCAGTATTTTCACTTAACAGTTTACCTTGGGATAGTGCCTAGGTAATTATCCATCATTTGAGTGCAAAGGCTCATTCCCTTCATCTGGCCTAAGAGCATATTAATTAGCTTTTGTAATGAACGCGAGGGTTCAGGGCTGCTTGGTGGCTGAGAAGGGACGGTCATGGCGGTGTGCTCGGAGTGACCACCAACACAGGTGGTGTGGACGGTGTGCTCGGAGTGACCAGCAACACAGGTGGTGGTCAGGACGGTGTGCTCGGAGTGACCACCAACACAGGTGGTGGTGTGGACGGTGTGCTCGGAGTGACCACCAACACAGGTGGTGTGGACGGTGTGCTCGGAGTGACCAGCAACACAGGTGGTGGTCAGGACGGTGTGCTCGGAGTGACCACCAACACAGGTGGTGTGGACGGTGTGCTCGGAGTGACCAGCAACACAGGTGGTGGTCAGGACGGTGTGCTCGGAGTGACCACCAACACAGGTGGTGTGGACGGTGTGCTCGGAGTGACCAGCAACACAGGTGGTGGTCAGGACGGTGTGCTCGGAGTGACCACCAACACAGGTGCTGGACGCGGTAAATGCTGCGCCAATTCTTCAACAATTGTAATTCCATTACCCATTGCCTCTAGTGTAGGATCTTTTAGTTAAGGATTAATTAATTTTGCATTTATTTCCAATAAAGTGATTCAATGGTCCTCCTGTGTGTTTCCATGTATTTTCCCTCAATTATTCCAAGTCATAGATCGGTAATTGCTTTGGACACCACCTGTGATTTTTTACGAGTATCTTTAAGGGCCAATATACTCCCCTTGTCTTGAGTAAGTAGCTTTAAAATGAACTCCATCCATCCTTTCAAGTATTTATAGATTAAAGTCCCAGATAATCTGAACTAATTTGATTGGTCTTGACCTGAGTCTATTAACTTCATTACCTCGTCTTAGAAGTGGTGGCAGCGTTAACTATCAATTCTTGAGTAATCTTTGTCTTCCATGCAATGCTGTAAGAATTGTAGACAGTCTTTGAATCATCATTCAGTCATTCCTCCCCCCGTTCTCCTGAGTCTGCTCTGCCACAAGGACGGACTCGGCCAAGTTCTCTGGCGTTTATATTTGACAATTATTACAGCGTGAAGAGTTACGGTTGTAGCAGCAGAGGTGGTTGTCCACGTGACACTCACTGGGCACACACCAAGACGTACAAGGCTGACCTGTGGTTATATGTTACACAAGTTTATGTAGTACTCTCTTGTGTGGAACTGTCTAACATTTTCTGGCAGTACAGAAAATTACAATCTGTCCAACCTTATTTGCCTTACCTAATTTTCATTACTTGTTCATAGTGCGTCAGTAGACATGATTTTCATTCCTTAAAGTCATGCTGGTGTTTGTATTTGTGGATTTTATGGAGGTGGTACCTGGCCCAGAGTGGTGCCTGGGCCACAGTGGTGCCTGGCCCACAGTGATGCCTGGGCCACAGTGGTGCCTGGGCCACAGTGGTGCCTGGGCCACAGTGGTGCCTGGGCCACAGTGATGCCTGGGCCACAGTGGTGCCTGGGCCACAGTGGTGCCTGGGCCACAGTGCTGCCTGGGCCACAGTGGTGCCTGGCCCACAGTGGTGCCTGGGCCACAGTGGTGCCTGGGCCACAGTGGTGCCTGGCCCACAGTGATGCCTGGGCCACAGTGGTGCCTGGGCCACAGTGGTGCCTGGCCCACAGTGATGCCTGGGCCACAGTGGTGCCTGGGCCACAGTGATGCCTGGGCCACAGTGGTGCCTGGGCCACAGTGGTGCCTGGGCCACAGTGGTGCCTGGCCCACAGTGGTGCCTGGCCCACAGTGATGCCTGGGCCACAGTGGTGCCTGGCCCACAGTGATACCTGGCTCACAGTGATGCCTGGGCCACAGTGGTGCCTGGGCCACAGTGGTGCCTGGGCCACAGTGGTGCCTGGCCCACAGTAGTGCCTGGCCCGCAGTAGTGCCTGGCCCACAGTGTTGTCTGGCCCACAGTAGTGCCTGGCCCACAGTGGTGTCTGGCCCACAGTAGTGCCTGGCCCACAGTAGTGCCTGGCCCACAGTAGTGCCTGGCCCACAGTGTTGTCTGGCCCACAGTAGTGCCTGGCCCACAGTAGTGCCTGGCCCACAGTGGTGTCTGGCCCACAGTAGTGCCTGGCCCACAGTAGTGCCTGGCCCACAGTAGTGCCTGGCCCACAGTAGTGCCTGGCCCACAGTGTTGTCTGGCCCACAGTAGTGCCTGGCCCACAGTAGTGCCTGGCCCACAGTGGTGTCTGGCCCACAGTAGTGCCTGGCCCACAGTAGTGCCTGGCACACAGTGGTGCCTGGCCCACAGTAGTGCCTGGCCCACAGTAGTGCCTGGCCCACAGTAGTGCCTGGCCCACAGTAGTGCCTGGCCCACAGTAGTGCCTGGCCCACAGTAGTGTCTGGCCCACAGTAGTGCCTGGCCCACAGTAGTGCCTGGCCCACAATGTTGTCTGGCCCACAGTGTTGTCTGGCCCACAGTGTTGTCTGGCCCACAGTAGTGCCTGGCCCACAGTGGTGTCTGGCCCACAGTAGTGCCTGGCCCACAGTAGTGCCTGGCCCACAGTAGTGCCTGGCCCACAGTGGTGCCTGGCCCACAGTGGTGCCTGGCCCACAGTGGTGTCTGGCCCACAGTAGTGCCTGGCCCACAGTAGTGCCTGGCCCACAGTAGTGCCTGGCCCACAGTGGTGCCTGGCCCACAGTGGTGCCTGGCCCACAGTAGTGCCTGGCCCACAGTAGTGCCTGGCCCACAGTGGTGCCTGGCCCACAGTGGTGCCTGGCCCACAGTAGTGCCTGGCCCACAGTGGTGTCTGGCCCACAGTGTCACCACTGGTTGTGGTGGCAGTTTTGAAGAGGAACCCAAGTTGGTGTAAATATTTCTGCCCTTCCTCCTTCCTGCTCGTTACGTCTCCCCTCTCACACTCCAGGGTGACTGATTGCTTTACTTATTATTTATGAGAGGCTTTCATCTCCTCTCTCATCATGTTACAATGAGAATTGGTGAGGGAGATGAGAGAAGATGAGGTACAAAAGTATGATAGGGTGAGGAAATGGGCGCATGGAAGCAGCAAACAATGGGAAATTATATGAGGATTGAGAGAGAGGAAGAGAGAGAGAGAGGAAGAGAAGCGCCGTCCTGTGGGAGTGGGCCAAGTCATCGCTTCACAATCGTGGATCACGGGTTTATTCCCCGGGGGCAGGACGACTACGTTTCCTTCGCCCTGATACACCTATTCACCTAGAAGGAAGTAGGTCCCTAGTAGTTAAGACAGCTGTTGTGGGCTGCATTATGGTGTTAACAGTAGCCCAAATAGACGTTCACAGAACACACTCACAGTCACCCAGCGTTAGTCTGCGCAGGATTGACTGGGCACCAGTACAAGTGTCCAAGTAGTACAATGTCTCATGGAACAGTGTCCAAATAGTACAATGTCTCACGGAACAGTGTCCAAATAGTACAATGTCTCACGGAACAGTGTCCAAATAGTACAATGTCTCACGGAACAGTGTCCAAATAGTACAATGTCTCATGGAACAGTGTCCAAGTAGTACAATGTCTCATGGAACAGTGTCCAAGTAGTACAATGTCTCATGGAACAGTGTCCAAGTAGTACAATGTCCCATGGAACAGTGTCCAAGTAGTACAATGTCCCATGGAATAGTGTCCAAGTAGTACAATGTCCCATGGAACAGTGTCCAAGTAGTACAATGTCTCATGGAACAGTGTCCAAGTAGTACAATGTCCCATGGAACAGTGTCCAAGTAGTACAATGTCTCATGGAACAGTGTCCAAGTAGTACAATGTCCCATGGAACAGTGTCCAAGTAGTACAATGTCCCATGGAACAGTGTCCAAGTAGTACAATGTCCCATGGAACAGTGTCCAAGTAGTACAATGTCCCATGGAACAGGGTCCAAGTAGTACAATGTCCCATGGAACAGTGTCCAAGTAGTACAATGTCCCATGGAACAGTGTCCAAGTAGTACAATGTCCCATGGAACAGTGTCCAAGGAGTACAATGTCCCATGGAACAGTGTCCAAGTAGTACAATGTCCCATGGAATAGTGTCCAAGTAGTACAATGTCCCATGGAACAGTGTCCAAGTAGTACAATGTCTCATGGAACAGTGTCCAAGTAGTACAATGTCCCATGGAACAGTGTCCAAGTAGTACAATGTCTCATGGAACAGTGTCCAAGTAGTACAATGTCCCATGGAACAGTGTCCAAGTAGTACAATGTCCCATGGAATAGTGTCCAAGTAGTACAATGTCCCATGGAACAGTGTCCAAGTAGTACAATGTCCCATGGAACAGTGTCCAAGTAGTACAATGTCCCATGGAATAGTGTCCAAGTAGTACAATGTCCCATGGAACAGTGTCCAAGTAGTACAATGTCCCATGGAACAGTGTCCAAGGAGTACAATGTCCCATGGAACAGTGTCCAAGTAGTACAATGTCCCATGGAATAGTGTCCAAGTAGTACAATGTCCCATGGAACAGTGTCCAAGTAGTACAATGTCCCATGGAACAGTGTCCAAGGAGTACAATGTCTCATGGAACAGTGTCCAAGTAGTACAATGTCCCATGGAACAGTGTCCAAGTAGTACAATGTCCCATGGAATAGTGTCCAAGTAGTACAATGTCCCATGGAACAGTGTCCAAGTAGTACAATGTCCCATGGAACAGTGTCCAAGTAGTACAATGTCCCATGGAACAGTGTCCAAGTAGTACAATGTCCCATGGAACAGTGTCCAAGTAGTACAATGTCCCATGGAACAGTGTCCAAGTAGTACAATGTCCCATGGAACAGTGTCCAAGGAGTACAATGTCCCATGGAACAGTGTCCAAGTAGTACAATGTCCCATGGAACAGTGTCCAAGTAGTACAATGTCTCATGGAACAGTGTCCAAGTAGTACAATGTCTCATGGAACAGTGTCCAAGTAGTACAATGTCCCATGGAATAGTGTCCAAGTAGTACAATGTCCCATGGAACAGTGTCCAAGTAGTACAATGTCCCATGGAACAGTGTCCAAGTAGTACAATGTCCCATGGAATAGTGTCCAAGTAGTACAATGTCCCATGGAACAGTGTCCAAGTAGTACAATGTCCCATGGAACAGTGTCCAAGGAGTACAATGTCCCATGGAACAGTGTCCAAGTAGTACAATGTCCCATGGAATAGTGTCCTAGTACAATGTCCCATGGAACAGTGTCCAAGTAGTACAATGTCTCATGGAACAGTGTCCAAGAAGTACAATGTCTCATGGAACAGTGTCCAAGTAGTACAATGTCCCATGGAACAGTGTCCAAGTAGTACAATGTCCCATGGAACAGTGTCCAAGTAGTACAATGTCCCATGGAACAGTGTCCAAGTAGTACAATGTCTCATGGAACAGTGTCCAAATAGTACAATGTCTCATGGAACAGTGTCCAAATAGTACAATGTCTCATGGAACAGTGTCCAAGTAGTACAATGTCTCATGGAACAGTGTCCAAATAGTACAATGTCTCATGGAACAGTGTCCAAGTAGTACAATGTCCCATGGAACGGTGTCCAAGTAGTACAATGTCTCATGGAACAGTGTCCAAGTAGTACAATGTCTCATGGAACAGTGTCCAAGTAGTACAATGTCTCATGGAACAGTGTCCAAGTAGTACAATGTCTCATGGAACAGTGTCCAAATAGTACAATGTCCAATGGAACAGTGTCCAAGTAGTACAATGTCTCATGGAACAGTGTCCAAATAGTACAATGTCTCATGGAACAGTGTCCAAATATTACAATGTCTCATGGAACAGTGTCCAAATAGTACAATGTCTCATGGAACAGCCGTCGACCTGCCGGTTCTCTTGAGCCGCCACAACGGACAAAATAAGGGGTACTAGAATGCACGAACCCAAGCCACCCACCTAACGTAAACAACGCATAGAAAACGCGAAAGTATTTTCTCCGTTGGAGATCATCACGAGTCTGGAGATGCTGGAGTACAGGTTGACGAAGACACCATACCAGCACCAACAGCCTCAGCGATCAGTAATGACAAGACACGTGTAATTGAT
>WNGS01061393.1:0-10081 GCA_020271785.1 Procambarus virginalis
AAAACAACAGTGAAAGAACAGGTATTGAAACTTAGAACAGGCGGGACAAGGTATACAGAGAATGACAAAGAGGTGTGTGAAGAACTCAACAAGAGGTTCCAGGAGGTCTTCACAACAGAACAAGGGGAGGGCACTGTGCTAGGAGAAAGGGAAGTAAACCAGGCGGCATTGGAAGGGATCGAAATTATGAGAGAGAGAAGGTCCTGGTTGATGGGGTTCTGGGAGTTCTTCTGCTCCCCAAGCCCGGCCCGAGGCCAGGCTTGACTTGTGAGAGTTTCAAGAGACACCTGCTGGCTCTGGATGTTAGAAAGGCTGTTGGGCCAGACGGGATCTCGCGATGGATACTGAAAGAGTGTGCAGAGGCACTTTGCTTGCCACTCTCCATTGTGTATAGTAGGTCACTGGAGACGGAAGACCTACCAGAAATATGGAAGACGGCGAATGTGGTCCAAATATACAAACAGGGTCACAGGCAAGAGGCACTGAACTACAGGCCAGTGTACTTGACGTGTATACCATGCAAGGTGATGGAGAAGATCGTGAGGAAAAACCTGGTATCACATTTGGAGAGAAGGGACTTCGTGACAAATCGCCAACATGGGTTCAGAGAGGGTAAATCTTGCCTGACTGGCTTAATAGAATTCTACGACCAGGTGACAAAGATTAAGCAAGAAAGAGACGGTTGGGCGGACTGCATTTTCTTGGATTGTCGGAAAGCCTTTGACAAATTGCCGCATAAGAGGCTGGTACATATGCTGGAGAGACAGGCAGATGTAGCTGGTAAGGTGCTCCAGTGGATAAGGGAGTACCTAAGCAATAGGAAGCAGAGAGTTACGGTGAGAGGTGAGACCTCCGATTGGCGTGAAGTCACCAGTGGAGTCCCACAGGGCTCTGTACTCGGTCCTATCTTGTTTCTGATATATGTAAATGATCTCCCGGAGGGTATAGATTCATTTCTCTCAATGTTTGCGGACGATTCCAAAATTATGAGAAGGATTAAGACAGAAGAGAACTGTTTGAGGCTTCAAGAAGACCAAGACAAGGTGAAGGAATGATCGAACAAATGGTTGTTAGAGTTTAACCCAACCAAATGAAATGTAATGAAGATAGGTGTAGGGAGCAGGAGGCCAGATACAAGGTATCATCTGGGAGAGGAAATTCTTCAGGAGTCAGAGAAAGAAAAAGACTTGGGGGTTGATATCATGCCAGACCTGTCTCCTGCAGCACATATCAAGAGGATAACATCAGCGGCATATGCCAGGCTGGCCAACATACGAACGGCATTCAGAAACTTGTGTAAAGAATCATTCAGAACTTTGTATACCACATATGTCAGGCCAATCCTGGAGTATGCAGCCCTATCATGGAGTCCATATCTAGTCAAGCATAAGACTAAACTGGAAAAGGTTCAAAGGTTTGCCACCAGACTAGTACCCGAGCTGAGAGGTATGAACTACGAGGAGAGACTACGGGAATTAAACCTCACTTCGCTGGAAGACAGAAGAGTTAGGGGGGACATGATCACCACATTCAAGATTCTGAAGGAAATTGATAGGGTAGATAAAGACAGGCTATTTAACACAAGAGGCACACGCACTAGGGGACACAGGTGGAAACTGAGTGCCCAAATGAGCCACAGAGATATTAGAAAGAACTTTTTTAGTGTCAGAGTGGTTGACAAATGGAATGCATTAGGAAGTGATGTGGTGGAGGCTGACTCCATACACAGTTTCAAGTGTAGATATGATAGAGCCCAATAGTCTCAGGAATCTGTACACCTGTTGATTGACGGTTGAGAGGCGGGACGAAAGAGCCAGAGCTCAACCCCCGCAAACACAACTAGGTGAGTACACACACACACACCACACACACACACACACACACACACACACACACACACACACACACACACACACACACACACACACACACACACACACGTCTACATAAACGATCTACCAGTGGGAATACAGAATTATATGAACATGTTTGCTGATGATGCTAAGATAATAGGGAAGATAAGAAACCTAGATGATTGTCATGCCCTTCAAGAAGACCTGGACAAAATAAGTATTTGGAGCACCACTTGGCAAATGGAATTTAATGTGAATAAATGCCATGTTATGGAATGTGGAATAGGAGAACATAGACCCCACACAACCTATATATTATGTGAGAAATCTTTAAAGAATTCTGATAAAGAAAGGGATCTAGGGATGGTTTTAGATAGAAAACTATCACCTGAAGACCACATTAAGAACATTGTGCGAGGAGCCTATGCTACACTTTCTAACCTAAGAATTGCTATTAAATACACGGATGGAGAAATACTAAAGAAATTGTTCACGACTTTTATTAGACCAAAACTGGAATATGCAGCGGTTGTATGGTGCCCTTATCTTAAGAAGCACATCAACAAACTGGAAAAGGTGCAACGACATGCTACTAAGTGGCTCCCAGAACTGAAGGACAAGAGCTACGAGGAGAGATTAAAGGCATTAAACATGCAAAAACTAGAAGATAGAAGAAAAAGAGGTGATATGATCACTACATTCAAAATAGTAACAGGAATCGATAAAATTGATAGGGAAGAATTCCTGAGACCCAGAACTTCAAGAACAAGAGGTCATAGATTTAAACTAACGAAACAAAGCTGCCGGAGAAATATACGAAAATTCACTTTCGCAAACAGAGTGGTAGACGGTTGGAACAAGTTGGGGGAGAAGGTGGTGGAGGCCAAGACCGTCAGTAGTTTCAAAGCGTTATATGACAAAGAGTGCTGGGAAGACGGGACACCACGAGCGTAGCTCTCATCCTGTAACTACACTTAGGTAATTACACTTAGGTAATACACACACACACACACACACACACACACACACACACACACACACACACACACACACACACACACACACACACACACACACACATACATACGTGGAGATGATACGTGGAGGATACGTGGAGAGCCAAACTATTGGAGGTGGTGACAAGAAACTTTTAACCCAGCATGTCAGAGAACCCACAAGGATGAGAAGAAACGATGAACCAGCGAGACTCGACCTGGTCTTCACCCTGAACGACTCTGACATAAGAGAAATCGGTTTTGAGGACCCAGTAGGGATGAGCGACCACAGTGTATTGGAGTTTGAGTATCTGATTGAAGAAGGGTTATTGAACTCGAGGAGGGATACTAAAAACTAAAGGCTGGCATTCCGAAAGGGAAACTATGAGGAGATAAGAAAATTCCTAACAGATATAGCGTGGGAAACAGAGCTCAGGGGAAAGACGGTCCAAGACATGATGGACTACATCACGCAAAAGTGCAAGGACGCAGCAAACAAGTTTGTCCCAGTCCAAAAGGAAAACAGTGAGATGAAGATGAGAAACCCATGGTTTAATCAGAGATGTAGGCTAGCTAAGCAGCAAAGTAAAAGGGCATGGAGAAACTATAGGAATAACAGGACACTGGAGAGCAGAGAAAGATACCAGAATGCCAGGAATGAATATGTCAGGATGAGAAGAGAGGCAGAAAGACAATACGGAAATGACATCGCTAGCAAGGCAAAGCCTAAATTGCTGCATAGCCACATCAGGAGAAAAACAACAGTAAATGAACAGGTTATGAAATTAAGGATAGGGGCAGAAGGATTCACTACAAACGACAAGGAAGTGTGTAAGGAACTGAATAATAAATTCCAGGAGGTCTTCACCTTAGAGCAAGGAGAAATTCCAGAGATAAGAGAGGGCATAGTTAACCAGGAACCACTGGAAGACTTTGAGATTACCAGCGGGGAAGTAAGGAAGTGTTTACTAGAGTTGGATGTGACAACAGCACTCAGTACGCTCCACAAATGTGGATATGAAGGCCAGCCTAGTCTACATATTTTTTTATTATACCAAAATGGCATTTTAATTGAAACTTGTGTCTCCGATTGTACTTTCTTGTCTTTTCTTCATTAAAACCGACTTTTATATTAAATGAAGTCTGCAATATGCTAAATGTGCATGAAGAGATCACATGCACTGAGTGGATGGAAGTGTGTGTTAATGGTGAATGGAGGTCGTGGTGAGCATTACCATGTAGTAATATCTCACAAGCAACAGTTAATGTAACTGTGTGGGTAAGAGGTCAATGATCATTGGGGTGATTTTTATACTCTGACAAATAATATGTAAACAAATAAATACAGAATATGAATGTACACATATCAATAATATCCCAAGAGATGAATCTTGAAAATGTTGTGTAGTTTATAAATGGAAGCTTTTTGTATACAAACTCTTAAGCTATACATACATATAAACAATGTGTACAACAGATGAATCTCCCCTTGGATACTAAAGGAAGGAGCAGAAGAACTGTGCCTGCCACTCTCCATAGTGTATAACAAATAACTGGCAAAAGGGGAGCTGCCAGAAATTTGGAAGACGGCTAATGTAGTCCCGATATACAAGAAAAGGGATAGACAGGAGGTACTGAACTACAGGCCAGTGTCCCTAACCTGCATACCATGCAAGCTGATGTAGAAGATTGTGCGAAGAAAGCTAGTGGAACATCTGGAGCGAAAGAACTTTGTAACACAGCATCAACATGGGTTCAGGGATGGCAAGTCCTGCCTCACAGGGATACTTGAATTCTACGACCAGGCAACAAAAATCAGGCAAGAAAGAGAAGGGTGGGCAGACTGTATATTTTTGGATTGTCAGAAAGCCTTTGATACAGTACCACACAAGAGGCTAGTGAAAAAGCTGGAGATGCAGGCTGGAGTGAAAGGGAAGGTACTCCATTGGATAAAGGAGTACCTAAGCAACAGGAGACAACGAGTCAGTGTGAGGGGTGAGGTCGCAGATTGGCGACACGTTTCAAGTGGAGTCCCGCAGGGGTCAGTCCTTGGACCTATACTGTTTCTGATATATGTAAATGATCTCCCAGAGGGTATAGACTCGTTTCTCTCAATGTTTGCAGATGATGCAAAAATTATGAGGAGGATTGAAACAGAGGATGATAGTAGGAGGCTACAAGATGACCTAGACAGACTGAGTGAATGGTCCAACAAATGGCTGTTGAAGTTTAACCCGAGTAAATGCAAAGTAATGAAACTAGGTGGTGGAAACAGAAAGCCAGACACAGGATACAAAATTGGAGATGAAGTACTTAATGAAACGGACAAAGAGAAAGATCTAGGAGTTGAAATCATACCAAACCTATCTCCTGAAGCCCACATAAAAAGAATAACGTCTGCGGCATATGCGAGGCTGGCTAACATCAGAACAGCCTTCAGGAACCTGTGCAAGGAATCATTCAGAACCTTGTATACCACATATGTAAGACCAATCCTGGAGTATGTGGCCCCAGCATGGAGCCCGTACCTTGTCAAGCAAAAGACGAAGCTGGAAAAAGTTCAAAGGCATGCCACTAAGCTAGTTCCAGAACTAAGAGGCATGAGTTACGAGGAAAGGCTATGGGAAATGCACCTCACGACACTAGAAGACAGAAGAGTAAGGGGAGACATGATCACTACCTATAAAATTCTCAGAGGAATTGACAGGTAGATAAAGATAAACTGTTTAACACATGTGGTATGCGAACACGGGGACACAGGTGGAGACTGAGTACCCTAATGAGCCACAGGGACGTTAGAAAGATCTTTTTCAGTGTCAGAGTAGTTACCAAATGGAATGCATTAGGCAGTGATGTGGTGGAGGCTGACTCCATACAGTTTCAAATGTAGATATGATAGAGCCCAGTAGGCTCAGGAATCTGTACACCAGTTGATTGACAGTTGAGAGGCGGGACCAAAGAGCCAAAGCTCAACCCTCGCAAGCACAAATAAGTGAGTACACACACACACACGCCAGCGCGATGCCAGTTGACCTTGGTCATGACAAACACACGCTCGCTGGTTCTCTGCCTCCTGGAAACTGGTTTTCAATTCAGGGCAGGCAGGATGGGAAGCAGGCAGAGAGGGAGGGAGGCAGGCAGAGAGGGAGGGAGGCAGGCAGAGAGGGAGGAAGGCAGGGAGGGTCGAGGTATACCAGGAGTTAATAACATAATAACCTCCTTGGTATATAGCAGGGTCAAGATGCAAACAAAGAAGATTCATCACTCGAAAAAGGCGGGCAGACCTCGCATCGACACCACCAAGACCCGCAACCAGTACAAGGTGGAAGATTTTGCATGTGTGCTCGAGGAAGCTCTCCCTGGTCCAGCCGGGGTCACCGCCTGTAAAAGATGGGAGCACTTCAGAGACGCTGTGTTCAACGCTGCCATGTCCACCTTTGGCAAGAAGACCAGCAGGTCGGCTGACTGGTTCGAGGCTCACTCGGAAGAGATGACACCTGTCATCGAAGAGAAAAGAAATGCTATGGCAGCCTACAAAGCCTGCCCAAGTCAGCGCAACTTACAGATCCTTCAGGCCGTCCGCTGCAAAGTGCAGCACAGTGCCAGGCGATGTGCCAACAACTATTGGCTCCAGCTTTGCTCCCAGATACAGACTGCAGCAGATACAGACTGCAGCAGATACAGACTGCAGCAGATACAGGCAATGTAAGGGGAATGTATAACGGCATCAAGCAGGCCCTCGGCCCAGTCCAGAAGAATCCTTTGATATTTGCCACAGGCGAGGTGATTCAGGACCAGACACTGCAGCTGAAGCGCTGGGTCGAGCACTACTCTGAGCTATACGCCAGGGAGAATGTGGTCACCGAAGACGCCCTGAGCACCATTGAGTGCCTGCCTGTGTTAATGCTCGACAGCGAACCGATCCTCAAAGAACTCAGCGAGGCCCTAAACTCCCTTGCTTCTGGCAAAGCTCCTGGAAAAGAAGGCATTCCTGCTGAGACCTTGAAGTGCTGCAGAGGTAACCTGCTCATGGAGCTCCATGAAATTCTCTGCCTCTCCTGGGAAGAAGGAGAGGTGCCACAGGACATGAGGGACGCCAACATTGTCACGCTGTATAAGAATAAAGGTGACAGGGGCGACTGCAACAATTACTGTGAAATCTCCCTCCTCAGTATTGTCGGAAAGCTGTTTGCTCGAGTCACATTGAAGAGGCTCCAAGTACTTGCAGAGAGAGTCTATCCAGAATCACAATGCAGATTCAGAGCTAACAGGTCCACAATCGACATGGTCTTTTCCCTCAGACAACTGCAGGAGAAACGCAGGGAATGGAAGCAGCCACTTTTCGTAGCCTTCATAGATCTGACGAAGGCTTTCCTCCTCGTCAGCAGGGATGGCCTGTTCAAGATCCTCCCCAAGATCGGATGCCCATCCAGGCTCCTCAGCATCACCAGATCCTTCCACGAGAACATGAGGGGCACCGTGGTCTTTGATGGACTAACATCAGACGCCTTTGACATCCAAAGTGGAGTAAAGCAGGGATGCATCCTGGCTCCAACCCTATTTGGGATTTTCTTCGCAGTTATGCTGCAGCTCGCCTTCGGATCTGCCACAGAAGGTATCTACCTCCAGACCAGGTCGGATGGAAAGCTCTTTAACCTCGCCAGGCTGAGAGCCAAGACGAAGGTTCGGCTGAGGTGTCTGCACGACTTCCTTTTTGCCGGCGATGCTGCAGTCACTGACCACTCAGCCGAAGACCTCCAACGGCTCATGACCCGCTTCAGAGAGGCCTGTCAGGCTTTTGGACTCACCATCAGCCTGAAGAAAACACAGGTCATGGGACAAGGAGTGGATTCCCCCTCCCCTCCTGACATCGGCATTTCCGATTCCAAACTGGATGTCGTTCACGACTTCATCTACCTGGGCTCCACTATCCCTGACTCCCTCTCTCTCTTGATATGGAGCTAAACAAATGCATCGGTATGGCATCTACTACCATGTCCAGACTGGCAAAGAGAGTGTGGGCCAACAATAGGCTGACTGAGTATACAAAGATTCAGGTTTATAGAGCCTGTGTCCTGAGCACTCTTCTTTATAGAAGTGAGTCTTGGACACTCCGCACCCTTCAGGAAAGTCAGCTAAATGCCTACCACATGCGCTGCCTCCGACACATCTTGGACATCACCTGGCAGGAGAAGGTGACAAACAACAACGTCTTGGGGAGAGCAAGAATCACCAGCATGTACGCAATGCTGAAACAAAGACGAACGCGCTGGCTCAGGCACGTGGTGCGAATGGGCGACGGCAGGATCCCCAAGGGTCTCCAGTATGGTGAACTGACGCAGGAAAAGTGTCCAACAGGCAAGCCCCAGCTACTGTAGAAAGACTTATGCGAGAGGGATCTGAAAGCCATGGACGTCGATCTTGCTACGCGGGAAACACTGGCCGCAGACCGTGACTGTATTGTCTAGAAGCCTAAGCGACAAATCACCAGAGCGAAACAGACTGGTACCAGGTAACCCCTGGTGACAAGTGGAGTTCGTCTGTGAGTGACCTAGAGTGAACTAAGGAGTGTCACTGCCTAAGTAACCTGTGTGTGACTTTTACCACAGTGTACCACATGGTACCATACAGCCGCCACTCTGTCCCGAGCGTGTAGCCCGCCAGCCACCCGCCGCCGCCCTCACTGTACCACGTGACATCACCACCTTACTCACCGCCAGTGCCATAAGTGTGTGTGCATGTGTCGGTTGACATACAGCACGCCCTTCTGCGACTACCCCCCCCCCCCCCCCCGTGTCAAGTACAGTTTGTGGGAAAGCCTGTCGTCAATAGTCTCACGTCTTAACTAGGAAATCAGCTGTCAGGCCACCTACGAGTTCTTGCATAAATGTACCTGAGTGAGTGAGTGAATAAGAGTACTTGTAAGTACAAGATCTTGTCATTGTTTTTATTGTGTCTGTGTTGTTCTGAGGGATCAACCACAGTTCTCACCTACTCATACCTGACACAGGTATAGGTGAAGACACCTGACGGTGTATGTGTGTTTATCTGTGTGGTATCACGACATTACACTCGTCTGTGAATGTGAGCTTCACATACACCACACATTTAGTATTGTGTGATATTATTATTGTGCATGTTATTGCCTGTCCCATTGACAGTGCCTTTGTGTTATTGCATATCATCATTACCGAGTATCCGGTTGGAACTCTTGTGATCCCTTTGCATACCGGCAGTTAGGTTGCCGTGTTAATGATTGGCTGTCAACTGTGTTAAGTTAGGTGTTACTCCACAAGTGGATCCGAGTCCATTAGCCAGACGTCAAGAGTCTCGCTAATACAACCATAGCCTTTCTGACACCAATCTGAAGTAAATCAAGCACCCTCTGTATTAGTGGTTAAGTTAATAAATAAACTACTGTTAAGCTTTATGCGGTGTTTCCGATGAACCACTTCTGAATACTGCCAACTATTTACTCAAGCCTTCAGCTGTAAGTGTCTCCAACACCGAGTTGCCTATATTCACTAAACTATAAATGTGATGAGGACCCTAGGAGTCCCTTAAAGTGTTAAATCATTGAGGAGATTCCAACGATCAACGTGGACCAGGACCAGGTGAGGCTAGTCTGAGAAGAGACCACAAGGACTCTAACTCGACCTTGCTCCCAGGCCCTGCACGGTTGCTCTTGTATTTTCTCTGCTGATTCCGACAGCTTCGTGAAGCGTCTGCCACATGGACATTGGCGATGTACGCATTGCAGTCGGGCAAGCAAAATAGAAACCCCCACAGAAGGATTCTAATTTGTAGGATTAACGTTGTTATCATTCACAGGAACGCGTTCATAGGTGCGTCTCCATCGTATAGTAAGGAGGCCCCAGGGTGACCTTGGTCATCTGCACTGAGGTCACTATGCCAGGTTGTGACCAAGACTAACATGACTTGTTGTTAACGCGTATGGAAATGTATCCCTGTATCTTGGCTTTACTATGTGTACATTAATGTGTTGCTGTTGTGACTGAAGATGACGACCCCTAGACACTTGTTGCACCCAGCCTCCAGTGTCAACATTGTCCTGGTGCCATCTGGCTACTGTTATTATTACCTAAGGTCACGACTATACTTTTTGTCAGCATTAAACTGCTTCTGTCAAGGTTGTCAATTGTGTAGACCTCTCTAGATCGTCTTGTAGCAATTTCGTATCTTCTGGATTGATTTTCATTTTTTTTTTTGAGA
>WNGS01061404.1:0-10198 GCA_020271785.1 Procambarus virginalis
GGTCTCCCTGTTGAATTCCCTCTGCTGAGGTGACTTCATGTGTGCCAAACAGGGGGTTGAGTCTTTGCTGTAGCCTGCTGACACAAACGGGAGAATGCTTGGGCAATGTTCCTGGACTGCAGTGAGGATTGCTTCCCTTTTGACAAGTTGAAAGCGTTTTTAAAATCTAATTTTACTACTGCCTGTCTTCAGTAAGAGAGCTAATGTAGGCTCGTGCAGCATGGGCCGCTGCTTCACAGCCTTGGGGGACTCCAAACCCCGCTGGTTGGGTTGCAGCATGGTGGCTGCTTCCACTCGGATACTTCTGACAGCAGCCCTTGCAACTAGGCGGCGAAGGGTATTACCAACGGCAAGGGTCTGATCCCTCCCCCCTTCTTTTTCAGGGCACATAGGATTGCATGCACCAAAGAAGAATGGTTTGGTTTCATCAGGGATTAACCGACTGTATTGCCCTCTTCAATTTTCTTGCTGACTTGGGTACCTAATTTTCTGCTGTCGCTGATTGTCGTACTTGGTCTGCCTCGGCGGTGTTTGGTGTTGTTGGGAGGCGGACTAGGTTGTCACCCTAGGAAAATCCCTAATTGCTTTATTGACGATGAGGCCAGTGTCTTGCCTCCTCTGTCTGGTACACCTAAGCATGCATTGCCAAAAAGTAACAGATTGTGCCAGGCTTTGATGGTATCAGGTGCATCAAGGTTATTTGACCCTCTGTTGACTTTTCCGATGAGGTCCGTGTATTTCCCGGCAGCAAATGGGCGAGAGGCCTTTGGGATGTGAGTGAGTGTCCTGGTTGACGTTGCTTTAATTGCCTCTAGCAGGTCGTCTGTTGCAATAATCTGTTGCGATTTGTGCTGGTGCAACAGGCTCCTGAGTGCTGCCTCCTCCCACGGGAGGCCTCCCTGACCAGGACAGTCACCATGCTGGCGTATGATCTGGAGAGAGTTGATGCTGATGTTGCTCCCACAAACACTGCAGGTGCCTCTCCTTTGAATTGCTTCCGGGGGTGAGCTGGCTGGCAGCGGCCTCTTCTGCCATCCCCTTAGGTAAAGTGACTGTCACCTTGCACTGGAGTATTTGTCACTCCCTCCTGGCTGGGGGGGACGAGGTTGTCCCATAACCATGCGTCATGTCTGGGCAGATGTCTGGGGGGGGGGGCTCGGAGGTGGTGGGTGGGGGTTGGGGTGGCTACGCTGGCCCGGCCTGGGAGTGAAGACGCGTCCTCCTGATCGTGGGAGGTGGGCGGGGGGCGGAAGATACTGCACCTCACTGCGGGGGGCGGGAGACACTACACAAGGAGTGGGGGAGCGGGAGACACTAACTCACTGGGGAAGAGGGGGGAGGCACTAATCTAGGGGGTGGGGGAAGGGAGGGTTTGGTTGGCACTTAACACTTGGATAATTTCCGTTTGTCACTAAACACTGGTGCCCTGGCTCACTGGTGTGGTGCACTCACACAATACTCACAATGGTCCAGTCACCACAGGACTGGACTCAACTTATCTTTTTCAAGCACTTATTGGCACACTGGTGACCCCCTCTCTTGACCACACCACATGTGTTCTTCCACCCTTTCTGGTGAGGGAGCCGTAGGGCGTGTGACGTGTGTGGGCTGAGCTGACGGTGGCCGTCGGGTGGCGGTGGGCGTAGGGTTGCGTGATGACGGTGGGCGTGGGGTGCCGGTGGGTTGTGGAGCCGGTGGCGTGGGGTAACGGTGGGCGTTGGGTGACGATGCGTGGGAGGTGATGGTGGGCGTTGGTCGACAGTGGGCTGAGTGGGCAATGGTCGTCGGGTCAGCCGCCGGGAGTGGGTTGCTGGGTGGGCTGGCGAGGCCTGCGGGAGGCTAGGGAGGGGGTAGAGGGGTCCCGCCACAGGTAGCGGTCACAAACACTTAACACTTTCACTGGTGCATTGTGTTTATCACTAAAAACTCACCGTTCATCTGAAAGACGCACACATTCACTTATAAGACTGCTGTTATACAAGCAGGTTTGTGGAGCCTCCCCTTCACTCCCCCCCCCCCCCTCCACTTGAGGACTCCTCCCCGCCAGGAGGCTGTTGTTTATGGAGGCACTGGGATAACCCTCACCCAGGCCTATGTCCTTCCCCTCACTCGCACCCTCCCGCCAAAACAACACACCTTTTACAGTTGATTCTGTTGGACTGCTGGAGAGGTAGGCTTCCTCGACCCACTAAGAGTCTTCAGCAGGTATTACACAGACATGAGTCGATTCTTAACTTCCTCAGGCACTGTTATCCTTGTTGAATGGCAAAAATGTGGGACCCAAACCCCCAGCACGACCGACTGCTACGGCTGCTGCCCGACCCTATATATCCCGACCATACGGCTGCTGCCCGACCATATATATATATATATATTAGTATATTTTGGTAGCAGTCTTTCCTGTAGACATATGTTATTAAATATGACCGAAAAAGTAAGATTAATAATTCTAACACGAATTTTCTCAATTTTCCTTATGTTTGTTTTTACTGATGACGGTAAATGAAAAATCAATTCTCCAAAATTCATTCTTTATTTCTTAGTCTGACGCGACACTTGAGCGCGTTTCGTAAAACTTATTACATTTTCAAAGACTTTAGTTACACACACACAGAACAACTATAACTGAACAGAGTTTAAACAGTTTTCTTTTTTATACCTGCATTTGGGTGAGGTGATATGTTACAATGGTTTGGGGTGAGGTGAGAACAAACACAGAACACGAAACAATGGGTATAAGCTAAAGGGAAGAATAGATCTGTAACTGCAGAAGGCCTATTGGCCTTCTGCAGTTACTATTGGCCCGTATTTCTTGATGTTTCTATATTGGAGCGGAGTCTTGAAGTGGGTAGAATATAGTTGTGCGTTAATTGGCTGTTGATTGCTGGTGTTGACTTCTTGATGTGTAGTGCCTCGCAGATGTCAAGCCGCCTGTTGTCGCTGTATCTATCAATGATTTCTGTGTTGTTTGTTAAGATTTCTCTGGTGATGGTTTGGTTGTGGGAAGAGATTATATGTTCCTTGATAGAGCCCTGTTGCTTATGCATCGTTAATCGCCTGGAAAGAGATGTTGTTGTCTTGCCTATATATTGAGTTCTTTGGGGCTTACAGTCCCCAAGTGGGCATTTGAAGGCATAGACGACATTGGTCTCTTTCAAAGCGTTCTGCTTTGTGTCTGGAGAGTTTCTCATGAGTAGGTTGGCAGTTTTCTTGGTTTTATAGTAAATCGTCAATTGTATCTTCTGATTTTTGTCTGTAGGGATAACGTTTCTATTAACAATATCTTTCAGGACCCTTTCCTCCGTTTTATGAGCTGTGGAGAAGAAGTTCCTGTAAAATAGTCTAATAGGGGGTATAGGTGTTGTGTTAGTTGTATCTTCAGAGGTTGCATGGCGTTTCACTTTCCTTCTTATGATGTCTTCAATGAAACCATTGGAGAAGCCGTTGTTGACTAGGACCTGCCTTACTCTACAGAGTTCTTCGTCGACTTGCTTCCATTCTGAGCTGTGGCTGAGAGCACGGTCGACATAAGCGTTAACAACACTCCTCTTGTACCTATCTGGGCAGTCACTGTTGGCATTTAGGCACATTCCTATGTTTGTTTCCTTAGTGTAGACTGCAGTGTGGAAACCTCCGCTCCTTTCCATGACTGTTACATCTAGAAAGGGCAGCTTCCCATCCTTCTCCATCTCGTAAGTGAAACGTAACACAGAATTCTGCTCAAACGCTTCTTTCAGCTCCTGCAGATGTCTGACATCAGGTACCTGTGTAAAAATGTCGTCAACATACCTGCAGTATATGGCCGGTTTCAAGTTCAAGTCGACTAAGACTTTTTCCTCAATAGTACCCATGTAGAAGTTTGCAAACAGGACGCCTAGGGGAGAACCCATAGCGACCCCATCTACTTGCTTATACATGTGCCCATCCGGGCTCAAGAAGGGTGCCTCCTTAGTACAAGCTTGGAGTAGTTTCCTCAGGATATTTTCTGGCATGTCAAGGGGAGTACAGGCCGGGTCTCGATACACTCGGTCCACTATCATCCCGATTGTTTCATCCACAGGTACGTTGGTGAACAGTGATTCTACGTCCAACGATGCTCTTATCCCTGTAGCCCGTGTTCCCCGCAGTAAGTCAACAAATTCCTTCGGGGATTTCAGGCTGAAGTTGCACGGGACATAAGGAGTCAGTAAGCCGTTGAGTCGTTTCGCCAGTCTGTACGTGGGTGTGGGTATCTGGCTGATAATTGGCCGAAGTGGGTTTCCAGGCTTATGCGTCTTGACGTTTCCATACGCATATCCAGGTTTATATTCTCCAATAATCTTTGGCAGGTGGAGTCCGGATTTCTTGGCATTCACAGTTTCAATCAACTTGTTGACCTTTGTTTTCAATTCGGCTGTAGTGTCCTTCGTTACCCTTTGGAATTTAGTTTGGTCAGAGAGTATGTGGTTCATTTTCGCCAGATATTCGTCTTTCTTAAGGATGACGTATATTGGCGACTTGTCGCCTCTCCTGACAACTATCTCCTTGTTCTCACGAAGGCTCTTGGCTGCCGCTTTGAGCTCGGGGGTCAGTATGGTACTTCTGTAGTTGCCTCGATTCTTTCCTCCTTCTGCAATAAGTTCAGCTTGTAAGGTGTCTTTGGTGGTGACCTTCTTTTGTGCTTCGAGGTCAAATATGTCGTCCACAGATCTTCCAACCTTGCCAACCTCCTGGGTCACTCTGATCTTATCTGTCACGTTATGTCCAGACCAAGTGCGTTGGCCCGGAAAGTGGAGTTGGAGATCCTGTTGGACGACATATTTGACCTCGAAGCACAAAAGAAGGTCACCACCAAAGACACCTTACAAGCTGAACTTATTGCAGAAGGAGGAAAGAATCGAGGCAACTACAGAAGTACCATACTGACCCCCGAGCTCAAAGCGGCAGCCAAGAGCCTTCGTGAGAACAAGGAGATAGTTGTCAGGAGAGGCGACAAGTCGCCAATATACGTCATCCTTAAGAAAGACGAATATCTGGCGAAAATGAACCACATACTCTCTGACCAAACTAAATTCCAAAGGGTAACGAAGGACACTACAGCCGAATTGAAAACAAAGGTCAACAAGTTGATTGAAACTGTGAATGCCAAGAAATCCGGACTCCACCTGCCAAAGATTATTGGAGAATATAAACCTGGATATGCGTATGGAAACGTCAAGACGCATAAGCCTGGAAACCCACTTCGGCCAATTATCAGCCAGATACCCACACCCACGTACAGACTGGCGAAACGACTCAACGGCTTACTGACTCCTTATGTCCCGTGCAACTTCAGCCTGAAATCCCCGAAGGAATTTGTTGACTTACTGCGGGGAACACGGGCTACAGGGATAAGAGCATCGTTGGACGTAGAATCACTGTTCACCAACGTACCTGTGGATGAAACAATCGGGATGATAGTGGACCGAGTGTATCGAGACCCGGCCTGTACTCCCCTTGACATGCCAGAAAATATCCTGAGGAAACTACTCCAAGCTTGTACTAAGGAGGCACCCTTCTTGAGCCCGGATGGGCACATGTATAAGCAAGTAGATGGGGTCGCTATGGGTTCTCCCCTAGGCGTCCTGTTTGCAAACTTCTACATGGGTACTATTGAGGAAAAAGTCTTAGTCGACTTGAACTTGAAACCGGCCATATACTGCAGGTATGTTGACGACATTTTTACACAGGTACCTGATGTCAGACATCTGCAGGAGCTGAAAGAAGCGTTTGAGCAGAATTCTGTGTTACGTTTCACTTACGAGATGGAGAAGGATGGGAAGCTGCCCTTTCTAGATGTAACAGTCATGGAAAGGAGCGGAGGTTTCCACACTGCAGTCTACACTAAGGAAACAAACATAGGAATGTGCCTAAATGCCAACAGTGACTGCCCAGATAGGTACAAGAGGAGTGTTGTTAACGCTTATGTCGACCGTGCTCTCAGCCACAGCTCAGAATGGAAGCAAGTCGACGAAGAACTCTGTAGAGTAAGGCAGGTCCTAGTCAACAACGGCTTCTCCAATGGTTTCATTGAAGACATCATAAGAAGGAAAGTGAAACGCCATGCAACCTCTGAAGATACAACTAACACAACACCTATACCCCCTATTAGACTATTTTACAGGAACTTCTTCTCCACAGCTCATAAAACGGAGGAAAGGGTCCTGAAAGATATTGTTAATAGAAACGTTATCCCTACAGACAAAAATCAGAAGATACAATTGACGATTTACTATAAAACCAAGAAAACTGCCAACCTACTCATGAGAAACTCTCCAGACACAAAGCAGAACGCTTTGAAAGAGACCAATGTCGTCTATGCCTTCAAATGCCCACTTGGGGACTGTAAGCCCCAAAGAACTCAATATATAGGCAAGACAACAACATCTCTTTCCAGGCGATTAACGATGCATAAGCAACAGGGCTCTATCAAGGAACATATAATCTCTTCCCACAACCAAACCATCACCAGAGAAATCTTAACAAACAACACAGAAATCATTGATAGATACAGCGACAACAGGCGGCTTGACATCTGCGAGGCACTACACATCAAGAAGTCAACACCAGCAATCAACAGCCAATTAACGCACAACTATATTCTACCCACTTCAAGACTCCGCTCCAATATAGAAACATCAAGAAATACGGGCCAATAGGCCTTCTGCAGTTACAGATCTATTCTTCCCTTTAGCTTATACCCATTGTTTCGTGTTCTGTGTTTGTTCTCACCTCACCCCAAACCATTGTAACATGTCACCTCACCCAAATGCAGGTATAAAAAAGAAAAGCTGTTTAAACTCTGTTCAGTTATAGTTGTTCTGTGTGTGTGTAACTAAAGTCTTTGAAAATGTAATAAGTTTTACGAAACGCGCTCAAGTGTCGCGTCAGACTAAGAAATAAAGAATGAATTTTGGAGAATTGATTTTTCATTTACCGTCATCAGTAAAAACAAACATAAGGAAAATTGAGAAAATTCGTGTTAGAATTATTAATCTTACTTTTTCGGTCATATTTAATAACATATGTCTACAGGAAAGACTGCTACCAAAATATACTAATATATATATATGCGAACAAGCCTGAATGGTCCCCAGGACTATATGCGAATGAAAACTCACACCCCAGAAGTGACTCGAACCCATACTCCCAGGAGCAACGCAACTGGTATGTACAAGACGCCTTAAACCACTTGACCATCACGACCGGACATAATGAGGTGATAGCCGAAGCTATTTGAACCACCTCACCGCCGGCACTCGGATGGTTATCTTGGGCATAGCATTTTACCAAATCACCTCATTCTTTGGGGCACACGTGAGGAACACAAATGCGAACAAGCCTGAATGGTCCCCAGGACTATATGCGAATGAAAACTCACACCCCAGAAGTGACTCGAACCCATACTCCAGGAGCAACGCAACTGGTATGTACAAGACGCCTTAAACCACTTGACCATCACGACCGGACATAATGAGGTGATAGCCGAAGCTATTTGAACCACCTCACCGCCGGCACTCGGATGGTTATCTTGGGCATAGCATTTTACCAAATCACCTCATTCTTTGGGGCACACGTGAGGAACACAAATGCGAACAAGCCTGAATGGTCCCCAGGACTATATGCGAATGAAAACTCACACCCCAGAAGTGACTCGAACCCATACTCCCAGGAGCAACGCAACTGGTATGTACAAGACGCCTTAAACCACTTGACCATCACGACCGGACATAATGAGGTGATAGCCGAAGCTATTTGAACCACCTCACCGCCGGCACTCGGATGGTTATCTTGGGCATAGCATTTTACCAAATCACCTCATTCTTTGGGGCACACGTGAGGAACACAAATGCGAACAAGCCTGAATGGTCCCCAGGACTATATGCGAATGAAAACTCACACCCCAGAAGTGACTCGAACCCATACTCCCAGGAGCAACGCAACTGGTATGTACAAGACGCCTTAAACCACTTGACCATCACGACCGGACATAATGAGGTGATAGCCGAAGCTATTTGAACCACCTCACCGCCGGCACTCGGATGGTTATCTTGGGCATAGCATTTTACCAAATCACCTCATTCTTTGGGGCACACGTGAGGAACACAAATGCGAACAAGCCTGAATGGTCCCCAGGACTATTTGCGAATGAAAACCGGTCGTGATGGTCAAGTGGTTTAAGGCGTCTTGTACATACCAGTTGCGTTGCTCCTGGGAGTATGGGTTCGAGTCACTTCTGGGGTGTGAGTTTTCATTCGCATATAGTCCTGGGGACCATTCAGGCTTGTTCGCATTTGTGTTCCTCACGTGTGCCCCAAAGAATGAGGTGATTTGGTAAAATGCTATGCCCAAGATAACCATCCGAGTGCCGGCGGTGAGGTGGTTCAAATAGCTTCGGCTATCACCTCATTATGTCCGGTCGTGATGGTCAAGTGGTTTAAGGCGTCTTGTACATACCAGTTGCGTTGCTCCTGGGAGTATGGGTTCGAGTCACTTCTGGGGTGTGAGTTTTCATTCGCATATAGTCCTGGGGACCATTCAGGCTTGTTCGCATTTGTGTTCCTCACGTGTGCCCCAAAGAATGAGGTGATTTGGTAAAATGCTATGCCCAAGATAACCATCCGAGTGCCGGCGGTGAGGTGGTTCAAATAGCTTCGGCTATCACCTCATTATGTCCGGTCGTGATGGTCAAGTGGTTTAAGGCGTCTTGTACATACCAGTTGCGTTGCTCCTGGGAGTATGGGTTCGAGTCACTTCTGGGGTGTGAGTTTTCATTCGCATATAGTCCTGGGGACCATTCAGGCTTGTTCGCATTTGTGTTCCTCACGTGTGCCCCAAAGAATGAGGTGATTTGGTAAAATGCTATGCCCAAGATAACCATCCGAGTGCCGGCGGTGAGGTGGTTCAAATAGCTTCGGCTATCACCTCATTATGTCCGGTCGTGATGGTCAAGTGGTTTAAGGCGTCTTGTACATACCAGTTGCGTTGCTCCTGGGAGTATGGGTTCGAGTCACTTCTGGGGTGTGAGTTTTCATTCGCATATAGTCCTGGGGACCATTCAGGCTTGTTCGCATTTGTGTTCCTCACGTGTGCCCCAAAGAATGAGGTGATTTGGTAAAATGCTATGCCCAAGATAACCATCCGAGTGCCGGCGGTGAGGTGGTTCAAATAGCTTCGGCTATCACCTCATTATGTCCGGTCGTGATGGTCAAGTGGTTTAAGGCGTCTTGTACATACCAGTTGCGTTGCTCCTGGGAGTATGGGTTCGAGTCACTTCTGGGGTGTGAGTTTTATATTCATATATATATATATATATATATATATATATATATATATATATATATATATATATATATACATGTGTGAGAAAGCTGCATGAACGCGCAAGCCATATATCACTAAGAACTCTTGACCCGGCCAGAATTCGAACCCATGCCGTCCAGGATCACCCCTAAACGTACACAGTACCGTGACCACCGCACCAATGATCGTCTATAAGGATTGGTCAGTCTTGGCGCTTATTAACTAAGTTCCCTGACTGACCAACCCCGACGACACTCATGGATCCATTTGGGTACAGTTTTTCATCAAATTCTGGCGCATGCACGGGCCGCACTGAGTCTAACATGTGTGAGAAAGCTGCATGAATGCGCAAGCCATATATCACTAAGAACTCTTTGACCCGGCCAGGATTCGAACCCATGCCGTCCAGGATCACCCCTAAACGTACACAGTACCGTGACCACCGCACCAATGATCGTCTATGAGGATTGGTCAGTCTTGGCGCTTATTAACTAAGCTCAGACGATCATTGGTGCGGTGGTCACGGTACTGTGTACGTTTAGGGGTGATCCTGGACGGCATGGGTTCGAATCCTGGCCGGGTCAAAGAGTTCTTAGTGATATATGGCTTGCGCATTCATGCAGCTTTCTCACACATGTTAGACTCAGTGCGGCCCGTGCATGCGCCAGAATTTGATGAAAAACTGTACCCAAATGGATCCATGAGTGTCGTCGGGGTTGGTCAGTCAGGGAGCTTAGTTAACCCTTACTGCTCAGGGGTCCTGGGGACATTTACACCCCTGTGCGCAAGAAAAAAAAAATTCAAATTTTTTTTTTCGTCTTCTAAACATGTTAATTTGTGTCCCCTGAGCACGGGAAAAATAGCAAAAAAATCGTAG
>WNGS01061410.1:0-14530 GCA_020271785.1 Procambarus virginalis
TAAAACATTCTTAACACTTTGTGTCCCGCTCATAGACGGGGCCCTGTGAGTGCTCTCATTATATTCAGTCGTGATTTTGCTTTCTCCTTCAGATATTTAATTTGCTTGTTGGATGTCATTTTAGAATCTATCCACACTCCGAGATATTGATATTGTGTAACCCACTGAAGGTTAATGTCTTGAATGCGTTGGTGCCTGTCTGGAGTGTTGCCGCCTAGCCTCATTGCCTTAGACTTCTGTGCAGATATTTTTAGCCCTAGAACGCTGCATTCAGGTGTTACTTTATCTAATGCATCTTGTGCTTTATTTAGAAGTGAAGGACCTGTAATGACTAATGCTATTTCATCAGCATAGCTTAGCAATTTAACCCCTTCTGTAAATGTCATGGTAACAAGGTTTTCCATAAAGATATTAAAAAGACTAGGACTGAGGACTCCTCCTTGTGGAGTCCCATTCTCATGCAAGTGGTAGTCTGACACATGTCTTTGTAACTTTACTCTGGCATACCTTTACTGGGTCTGCAAAGATGACAGATTAATGTTAGAGAACATAACTAAACTGATGAAAAACATTCCCGAGTCACAGAGATTACCATTCACAGACAAGCTACCAGTGATATATGCAGACTGGGATAAGACAACATTGGTTAACGACCAAAACCCAGGAACAGATAGTTTAGAGAACCGCAGCAGTAATGTGGAGGAAGAGGGTATTGTAGTACATAATAGCAGCAATATTGCAGAGTCAGGTAATATAAACGATGAGAGCAACAGTGAGACAGAGTGCATAAATGAAGGAATTGGGACGAAAAGCGTGAGATGGCTCCAATAAAGAGGTAGACAAGACAGACACAGATATAAATACCTTGAAAAACGCAAAACCGGAACACATTTGCAAATTCTACGCTAAAGGAATATGCAAATATGGAAAATTAGGAACAAAATGCCATTTTCTACATCCTCGAAAATGCAGGAACATGTTGGCGAGGGGTACATGCCGTTTTGGAACAGGGTGTAGATACTTCCACCCCAAATTATGTCAATTTTCAATTAGGGACAAAAAATGCTACAATCTTCAGTGTCCGGAATTTCACGTGAGAGGTACACAACGTTATAGACGGGAAAATCAGTATGACACTACTGGCAATTTTTTAGAGGAAGGCAGAAACAGAGCAGAAAATATAAGAGAGAGGAACAGTCAGATGGAACCACCACAGGATTACAGAGGGGAAGGGAGATACCCACAAGTCTGGAATACACATTACCAACAAACACATAGGTACTATACCACACAACACTCGCCCAACTACCAAAACTGGACGAATCACTTCGAAAACAACACACCCTGGACGCAAACACAGTGGCCCCCTTACCAGAGCCTCAGATATTAACACCAAGTAAGGCATCCAGCACTTCCACTACCACGATAACATCATTTATATTTGCCAACATTCAAGGTATAAAAACACGCAAATCCAACAAAGTTCACTTTATAGATGGTCTCCTTCATGAGGCAAATGCAGTGTTTGCAGCCCTAACAGAAACCCACACAAAGGACTACCATGATGGTGAAATATGGATCTCAGAGTACAATCTTTTCAGATGTGATAGGAAACACCGGCTTCAGGGTGGGGTCAGCCTATACATCAAAGACACACTCATCTGTACTGAGCTGCTAAACACCTCGAATGATATGGTGGAAGTGCTGATAATCAAAATAGAGATTATAAATGTAGTTATTGTCCTTGTATATAAGTCACCGGAGGCAAACCCTCAGCAGTTTAAAGACCAACTAATAGAGAATAGACCATATAGAGAATAGCCTTGATAATTTGGAGAACCCAATACCTGATATTATCTTCTTAGGTGACTTCAACTTGCCTAGTCTCAGGTGGAGAATAGCAAACAATAATATTATACCAGGGAATCTATCAGGACCTAACCAACCACAGATTAGAGAATTACTTAGATTCTGTGACAAATTTTCACTTACTCAGCAGATATCGGAGCCAACGAGAAATGAAAATATTCTAGATCTGGTCTTTACGAACAATGAAGACATTATCAGAGACATTACGATATCAGATACCACATATTCAGATCACAAGCTCATTGAAGTGCAAACTACCATCAATACTCAGAATAGACCTAAAACGTTGATAAAGCGAGAGGGGCTATTCAGTAAATTCAATTTTAATAATAAAAGGATAGACTGGGAGATAATAAACAGGGAACTTAAAAACATTCCATGGGAAACTGTTTTAAGTAATAAAAGTCCTACAGAAGGAATAGAAAAACTGACTTCGGAAGCGTATCAAGTCTGTCTGAAACATGTTCCTTTGAGGAAAGCCAGAAAGAGATCCAACGTAGAAAGAGAACGCAGAAGACACTATAAACGCAGGAAAAGAATAACGGAACTGCTTATGCAGACACGAATTTCCCGTCAAAGAAGGAATAATTTAAATAGGGAGATTGAAGAAATCGGGCGGAAATTGAAACACTCATATGAAACTGAAGAAAGGCAGTTAGAACAGAAAGCAATTCAGGAAATAAAGAAAAATCCAAAATACTTCTTCACATATGCGAAATCAAAAGCAAAAACTACTGCCAGTATTGGACCTATTCGTACAAGTGAAGGTTCATACACGGAGGATGACAAAGAAATTAGTGAAATCCTAAAAAAGCAGTATGAGGACATGTTTAGCACTCCAATAAACAACATGAAAGTAGAAGATCCAGACAATTTCTTTATGCGGGATATCCAAACCCCTGTAAATATAACTGATATCAACACGAGCGCACTAAATTTTGAAAGAGAAATTGAAAACATGCCCATGCACTCGGCCCCAGGTCCAGACTCATGGAATTCAATATTTATAAAGAAATGCAAAGTGCCGGTAGCACAGGCACTCAGTATAGTGTGGAGGAAGAGCTTGGACACGGGGGAGATACCAGATGCACTTAAAGTAGCAGACATAGCCCCTCTACACAAGGGAGGGAGCAAAGCATTGGCAAAGAATTATAGACCAGTTGCACTAACATCGCACATAATAAAAGTATTAGGAGTCAGGTCACCAATTTCATGGAGACCAATGACCTTCACAACCCAGGCCAACATGGATTTCGAGCGGGAAGATCGTGCCTCTCACAGCTACTTGAGCACTACGATAAAGTCACTGAGGCATTAGAAGAAAAACAGAATGCTGATGTGATATACACGGACTTCGCAAAGGCATTCGATAAATGTGACCATGGCGTGATAGCACACAAAATGAAGTCAATGGGAATAACCGGTAAAGTAGGACGCTGGATACTCAGTTTTCTGTCAAACAGGACTCAGCGAGTAACGGTCAACCATATAAAATCTAGTCCAAGTGCAGTTAAAAGCTCTGTACCTCAGGGTACAGTCCTTGCACCGCTGCTTTTCCTTATTCTCATATCAGATATAGACAAAAATACAAGTCACAGCTTCGTATCATCCTTTGCAGACGACACAAAAATCAGTAAGAAAATTACCTCGGCTGAAGACATTGAAAAACTTCAAGCTGATATTAATAAAGTTTTCGACTGGGCATCAGAAAATAATATGATGTTTAACAGTGACAAATTCCAGGTACTCAGGTACGGTAAAAATGAGGACCTTAAACATAATACAGGGTACAAAACACAATCAAATGTGCCCATAGTAGGAAAACAACATGTAAAGGATTTGGGAATAATGATGTCTGACGACCTAACGTTTAGGGAGCATAACCAAGCAAATATTGCGACAGCCAGAAAAATGATAGGATGGATTACGAGAACTTTCAAATCCAGGGATCCCATCACAATGCTTGTACTCTTCAAGTCACTTGTGCTGTCCCGTCTTGAGTACTGTTCAGTACTCACTTCCCCCTTTAGAGCAGGAGAGATTGCTGAAATAGAGGGAATACAGAGAACATATACGGCACGCATAGACGCGATAAAGCACCTAAATTATTGGGATCGTCTCAAAGCTCTCCAAATGTACTCACTAGAAAGAAGACGAGAGAGATATCAAATAATATACACCTGGAAGATACTGGAGGGCCAGGTCCCAAATCTACACAGTAAAATAACAACGTACTGGAGTGAACGATATGGAAGAAAATGCAGAATAGAACCAGTGAAGAGCAGGGGTGCCATAGGCACAATCAGAGAACACTGTATAAACATCAGAGGTCCGCGGTTGTTCAACGTCCTCCCAGCAAGCATAAGAAATATTGCCGGAACAACCGTGGACATCTTCAAGAGGAAACTAGATTTATTCCTCCAAGGAGTTCCGGACCAGCCGGGCTGTGGTGGGTATGTGGGCCTGCGGGCCGCTCCAAGCAACAGCCTAGTGGACCAAACTCTCACAAGTCAAGCCTGGCCTCGGGCCGGGCTTGGGGAGTAGAAGAACTCCCAGAACCCCATCAACCAGGTATCAACCAGGTAATGAAGTAGAACACTGCTTGGAAACCCACAAATCCAGCTCCGAACATCATTCTGCTTGGGGACTTCAACCTACGGCACCTGAAATGGAAGCACCTGGCTAATACAGTAATATCAGAAAGAATACCAGGAAGTAGCCTAATGACAGGCACATGCAAATGACCTGCTACGGATGTGCGACAGGTTTGCCTTAAACCAGCAAATAGTAGAACCAACCAGGAAGGAGAACACGCTGGACCTCATTTTCACTAAAATGATGAATTGATCAGAACTAATGATTACAAATACCTGTTACTCAGATCACAACTAATTGAAGTTATGACAACCATGGGGAATAGACCTCAAAACCAGTCCAGATTCCCGGTGGAGGAGATTTCAGCAAATTCAACTTCAATAATAAACAGATAAACTGGGAGCAAATAAACCAGGACTTCACAGAAATAAACTGGGAAGAACAGCTAGGAAATGCGAACCTGAACCAGTGCCTGGAAAAAATAAGCTCAGTAGCACTAGAAATATGTACAAACCGCATCCCCTAAAAAAAAAGAGGAAGAGATGCAGATTGGAACGAGAACGTCGTTCCCATATAGGCGAAGAAAACGAATCGCGGTACAACTTGAGAGTCGCACCCTATCTCAGGAACGGCGAAGAAGGTTAGGTAGCGAAATAGGAAAAATTGAACTCAAGCTACAAGAAATACAAAACCAGGAAAGGCAGGAAAGAGAGAGAAAAGGCCATCAGTGAAATAGAGAGAAACCGAAATATTTTTTCTCCTATGCAAAATCAAGATCAAAAACCACATCTAGTATCGGGCCCCTGCGAAAGGAAGATGGAACTTTCACCGATGACAACAAAGAAATGAGCGAGCTACTGAGGAAGAGAAGCAATACGACTCTGTTTCAGCGAGCCATTAAACGCACTAAAGATCGATAACCCAAATGAATTTTTCATGGATATGATACCAACATCAAATCATATATCAGACGTCACCCTATCCCCACTGGATTTTGAAGAAGCCATAAACAGTATGCCTATGCACTCCGCACCAGGCCGGATTCTTGGAACTCCATATTCATCAAGAACTGTAAAAAACCACTATCGCAGGCCCTTCACATTCTGTGGAGACAAAGCCTAGATACTGGCGTTATTCCTGATATACTAAAAACAGCAGAGATAGCACCACTTCATAAAGGAGGAAATAAGGCAGAGGCAAAAAATTACAGACCGATAGCACTAACATCGCACATCATAAAAATTTTTGAGAGAGTGCTAAGAAGTAAGATCACAAAATACATGGAATCACAGCATCTCCATAACCCCGGACAACATGGTTTCAGAACAGGGCGCTCTTGCCTGTCGCAGTTGCTGGACCACTATGATATGGCATTAGATGCTATGGAAGACAAACAAAACGCTGATGTAATTTACACAGATTTCGCAAAAGCTTTTGATAAATGTGACCATGGTGTTATTGCACATAAAATGCGCTCAAAAGGAATTACCGGAAAAGTAGGCAGATGGATCTACAATTTCCTGACAACAGAACCCAATGTGTAATAGTCAACAAAATAAAATCCAGCCCATCAACCGTTAAGAGCTCAGTCCCCCAGGGTACTGTGCTTGCTCCAGTACTTTTTCTCATCCTCATATCGGACATAGACAAGAACACAACCTATAGCACTGTATCATCCTTTGCAGATGACACTAGGATCTTCATGAGAGTAGGCAACATAGAGGACACGGCAAACCTCCAGTCAGATGTAGATCAGGTCTTTCTATGGGCTACAGAAAATAATATGGTGTTTAACGAAGATAAGTTCCAGCTCATGCGCTATGGAAAAAATGAAAATATATAAAACGGAAACCACGTACAAAACTCAGGCAAATCATAACATAGAACGAAAAGGCAATGTAAAGGATCTGGGTGTACTCATGTCGGAAGACCTTACCTTTAAAGAACACAATAAAGTAGCCGTCACAACTGCAAGAAAAATGACAGGTTGGATAACAAGAACTTTTCACACTAGAGATGCTATACCGATGATGACACTTTTCAAAACGCTTGTGCTCTCTAGAGTGGAGTACTGCTGCACAATGACAGCCCCTTTCACTGCGGGAGAAATTGCTGACCTGGAGAGCGTGCAGAGATCCTTTACTGCTAGAATCCACTCGGTAAAACATCTAAACTATTGGGACCGACTAAAGAGCCTAAATCTGTATTCCTTGAGCGCAGGCGGGAGAGATACATAATAATTTACACGTGGAAAATATTAGAGGGGCTGGTCCCAAACCTGCACACAGAAATAACATCACATGAGACCAGAAGACATGGCAGGATGTGCAGAATACCCCCGTTGAAAAGCAGAGGTGCAACTGGTACTCTGAGAGAGAACTCTATCAACATCAGAGGCCCGAGACTGTTTCAACACGTTCCACTACACATAAGGGGACATAACTGGCAAACCCCATCACAGTGTTAACAGGAGAGAACTGGATAAGCACCTCCAAAGATACCCTGATCAACCAGGCTGGTGACTATACGTCAGGGCTGCGAGCAGCCGGCGTCCAACAGCCTGGTTGATCAGTCCAGCAACCAGGAGGACCTGGTCGATGACCGGGGGCGCGGGGACGATAAGCCCCGGAAGCACCTCAAGGTATCAAGGTAGGTACCTGTGACTTAGGTAATCATGAATCCATCCTAGCATATTACCCTTTACACCTTTTTTAACTAAGGTGAGTAAAATTGCTTGCGGGCTTGCAGGTTCGAATGCTATTTTCCTAGATCAAGGAAAATCACTATAGCTGGACCTGAGTTAACTGTTCCTAGTAATGTTGCTATGCAGATGGCAGTACCTACTCTTCTAGTGAAGCCAAATATGTTTATGCAGGTCTCCAGTCTTCACAGTAGCTTATTTAAGACCATCCGTTCTACAGTTGTACTAATGCATGATGTTAATGAAATGGGTTCTGTAATTGCCGGGTATGATGTCTGCTTTCTTACAAGAGGTTGGTAGTTTGCCCTGCTGCCAAGATGCATTGATGACGGCCAATATTCCTTGTTCTCCAGCTGGACCTGCATGTGCGATCATTGAGGATGTAATGTTATCAGCACCTGGTGCAGTGTCCTTACCACCTTTTTTTGGCTCAGATTACTTCTTGTTTGGTGAGAGAGACAGTCACATTCGTCATTTATAGCTATGCTCTCACGAATGGCTGTCAACCTATCTTGTTTTACATTGTTCTTGCTGCCTTCGGACCCTTATAGGAAGCTGATATGAAGCTGTTCTCTCTGTAAATTGGAGAGCAAGTCTCTCAGCCTCCTGCAATGGGTTGGAATACATGCCTGTGGTCGGATTGGTCGACCTGATATGGTTTTAATCTGACCCATATCTTGCCAAGACTACTATGTTCATTTAGAGTTTGACACCACTCAAACCATCTTGCCCCCTTACTTTCTCTAGAAAACTCGTCTTGCTTCAGATTTCACTGCTCTTAGCAGAGTTCATCCTTCTGATGTGGGGTTTCACTTTAGATGTTTTCTGAAGGAGGTGTTGACTCTGTGGTTAACTGTTCTTTAACCTCATTACTATAGAACCAATAGTACTTTCGTTTTGTGTTGCCTTTGATAATGAATGGAATAGCTTTGTTTGCAGCAGATGCAATGGCCTCCTGCAGATTGGTCTCGTGTTTGTTCAAATCCTCAGGTGGCGTGTATGCTGCATACCCATTTTTCACGTTCCTCGTGGTATATATTCCAATTGGACTTTTTTAAAATTCCACCTAGGTTGTGCAAGTGGTGTAGGAGGTCGTTCTATGATTAGTGTTGTGACAGTAGCATATTGGTCACTGGTGATCACCTGGTCTACTTCCCACTTCGCACGATGCTTGAGTGCTATTGAGCTTAATGTAAGATCAAGGGAACCACCTAGATTGGAGTGGGTTCCCCCCGTGTTGAGAAGTGTAATTTCACGTAATTCTCGCAGAACTGCAGCTAAATGGCGCCATCTGCATTGGCTGGCCCAGTCGCACCTAACTCTTGATGGTGAGCATTAAAATCTCCAGCAATAATTACATTTTCTTGCGTGGCCAAGGTAAGCACTGGCTCTGCTTCTAGTTTACGTCTAGGGGGCTTGTAGACGTTGTATATGAGGAGCTCAATATTAGCCATATCCACTGTTACTGCTAATACCTCTACTCCATCCCACATGAAACTGGGTTCTATTTTCTTGCTGGATATGGTGTTATTGACTAGGGTCATTAACCACCTCTTTTTTCTCCCCCTGTTCATACGGTATAACATAGTGCTGATACCCAGCTAATCTCAAGGATTTAGTGGCTGGGAAAAGAGTTGGTAAAGTTCTCCACACGATTATATCTGCCTTCGTGTTGATTGCAGCCTCCTGAAGAGTGTGGTTTCTATTTTCAAGACCTTGTATGTTCCACTGCCGTATTCGTAATGGCCAGACGACGGTTTCGGTTGGTGTTGCATGGTCTAACAGAACTCTTCGGAATCGACCTCTATCTTCTCCACCTCGCAAGTCGTGTCGCTGAAAATCGGACTACACTGATTGTTCGTGGTCATCCCGGCGTGTTGAATCTGTGCATAACTTTGGTCCATCGCTTTGCTGTTGGTATTTCTGCATGTCGGACTGCATTGATTTCTCGTGGTCGTTTTTTGTGCTGTTGGAACCTGTGCATCTCTACTGTTCAAAACTACTTTGTTGGTGTTGTTGCATACCCAGACTGCCTTGGCTGTGTTGTCGGTCTCCTGTGTTGTAAGGTTCTGTTGATCTCGGGTGGTCATTGCTTCTTGCAGTTGCTTTCGTAAATGTTGATGTTCTGGTGTCTTGACTACCCGACTGTTGTTGGCAGTCTGTATGTCCAAGTTGCGTTGTTTGTCCTCTTGTGCTCGTCTTGTCTCGGACTGTCTATTCCTTGTGTAACTGGGGTCTGCTGCACGATCTTGTCCAATATACATCAAGTGATTTTTTGAGTCTGTAGCTGTGAGGCGTTCTGCGTCCTCTGTAGGCAGTTGCTACTGGTTTCTGCCATGATCTTCACAATGTTTTCTCAGCTGGACCTCGGTAAAAATTGTAAATTTGTTGTGAGATTCGAAAGTAGTGTTTTTTGCTCTTTGCATCTGCTGCATTCTGCACGCCCCTCTCTTTTGTCTCCCCTCGGTTGTGTGGATCTATGTGCTGCCGAATGCACACACAGCCCCACCGCGTGTCAAAGCCACATTTTACGTCTCTTTGGGTGTAATTAGCAATACGGAGAGAGAATGGCAAAGATCTCATTAGTTTTACCGCGAACTGGCCTTAACCACATATAGGTGCCACACAACTTGCTGGGACAAGCTTCTGCAGCAGCCCACGTATACACATAAAGATAGACACTGGTCCGAGACGAAGAGGCGCACTAAGAGAGAAACAATGCCATCAAATAATGAACATACAGATGTGAGTATGGCCAAACAGTATCGGGTATTCAAAGGACACTCAGAAAATTCAATCAGTATACAAAAGCAAACAGCGAAGTAAGCAATGATTAAACGACCGAAGATCAAACAGAATCTTCAACACAGGAGGGGACGAAAAAACGACAATGACAGGGTATGCCACATAACTCAGACAACGCCGTATTGCCACAGCGGAGCTGCAATGCAGGTTCCACAGCACAAAAAACCGACCACGAGAAAACAAGTGCAGTGCGACATGCTAGCAATACCAACAGCAAAGTGATGGATCACAGTTATGCACAGATTCCTACAACGCCGGGGATGACCACGGCCGGTCAATGCAGTTCGATTTGCGGCGACACGACTTGCTAGGTGGAGAATATAGAGGTCAATCCCGAAGAGGAGATCTAGTAGAACAGGCAACACAAACCGAAACCGATGCCGTCTGGTTCATTACAGATAATGCAGTGGAACATACAATGTCTTGGAAATAAAAACCACCCACTTCAGGAGGCTGCAATCAGCAAGAAATCAGATATAATCGTTTTGGAAGAAACTCTTTCCCAGCCACGAAATCCTCCAGATTAGCTGGATATCAGCACTAGGTTATAGACTTCCCGTATGCATCAGGTGGGAGCCAAAGGTTGCTAAGACCCTATGTTGATCAATACTCAGCCAATCCAGCAAGAAATTAGACCCAGTTCATTGTGCGGAGGAGTAGAGATTAGCACTAATATAAGCAGGAATATGGAAAATATGAGCTTCCTCTATCACTCTAACGTTACAAGCCCCTAGAGGAGCCGCAACCCTAGTATGTAAAGCGCAGTAGGGCAGTGACTTATTTTGCTGTCCACCGAAGGACAATGTAATAGCTGGTGTGATTTAAGCTCATACATAAGTATTAGTGTGAGCGACTGTGGCCAGCCAATGCAGATGGCGCCATTTAGCTGCCCGTTCTGCATGCGGGAATTAAAAAAATTTTTTTTTTTGTAAACGTGAAGAATTTACCTAGGACAACACTTGGCGACTACACCAACAAACTACTCTAGTGTTCCTTGATATTACTTTAATCTCAACAGCACTCGGGCGAAGTGGGAAGTAGATCCGGTGGTCACCAGTGACCAATATGCTACTGTCACAACACTAAAAATAGAACGACCTCCTACACCAACTGCACAACCTAGGTGGAATAAAAAAAAGCCAGTTGGAATATATAGCAAGAGGAACTTGAAAAATGGTTTGCAACACACACACCACCTGAGGATTGACATACACGAGACCAATTGCCGGAAGTCATGGCCGACTGCTGCAACAAAGCTACCTGTCCAGTCTTATCACAGGCAAACACAAAACAGTAAAGACATTGGTCTAGATAGTAATGGGTTAAAGAACCGAACCACAGAGTCAACATCTTCCAGAAAACATATGAAAAGATAACCCCCACCCAGAAGGAAGAACTCTGAAAGAGCGGAGATATCTGAAGCAAGCCGAGTTTGGAAAGTATAAAGGAGGCAAGATGGTTTGAGCGGTGTCAAACTCTAAATGAACATAGTAGTCTGGGCAAGATATGGGGTCAGATTAAAATCATATCAGGTCGACCAACCCCACCACAGGCATGTTTTCAACCATTACAGAAGGCTGAGAGACTTGCCCTCCAACTTGCAGAAAGAACAGCTTCCTATCAGCTTCATTCCTATGGCGTAAGGCCGCACGCACACCGTTGAACCACAAGAAATCCTAAGAGGACGGCTAGGCGCACGTCCAATTCCCGATGGACGTCACAAGTTAGGTATATATTAGCCAGAGATGGAGTTGACGCAGTAAAATTGATGTCTCTTCACCAGACCCAGTCTGTGGAGAAAAGAGGCCAGCGGACTAAATGCACGGAGGCAGGGGACATCATTACAAGAAGGCTTGTTAAGTGACACTGTACCAGGTGCTGATAACATTAAATACTCAATGATCGCACATGCAGGTACTGCTGGTGAACAAGGAATATAGGACGTCATCAATGCATCTTCGCAGCAAGGCAAACTACTGACATCTTGCAAGAATGCAGACATCATTCCGATTACAAAGCCAAAAGAACCTGACAATTACAGACCCAATTCATTAACATCATGCATTAGTACAACTGCAGAACGGATGGGGTCTTACCTATGGACAAGACCTGTGGAAGCCTGGAGACCTGCATAAACAAATATTTGGCTTAACTAGAGGAGTAGGTACTGCCGACTGCATAGCAACATTACTAAGAACAGTCAACTTAGGACTCATGCATATAGTGCTTTCCTTGATCTAGAAAAAGCATCGAACCGGCAAGCCCGCAGCATAATTTTAAAACCACTACGTAAAAAACGGTGTAAATGGGACATATGGTAGTTGGATTAAGTAATTTACATAAGTCACATAGTACCTACGACTTTTGATTACCTTCAGGTGCTTCCGGGGCTTATCGTCCCCGCGGCCCGGTATCGACCAGGCCTCCTGGTTGTGGACTGATCAACCAGGTGTTGGACGCGGCTCGCTACAGCCTGACATGAGATCAAAGCCTGGTTGATCAAGTCACCCTTTGGTAGGGCTTATCCAGTTCTCTCTTGAACATGTGAGGGGGTGGCCAGTTATGTCCTTTTTTATGTGTAGTGGAAGCGTTGAAACAGTCTGGGCCTACTGATGTATGATAGGTTTCTCTCAGAGTTACAGTTGCAACCTCTGCTTTTCAAAGGGAAGTTTTGCAACATCCTCCATGTCTCTCTGTCTGCATTGTTATGTGTTATTTCTGTCGGTTGCAGGTTGGGAACCAGCCCCCTATACTATTTTCCAAGTGTAAATTATTAGTGTATGTATCTCTCCCGCCTGCGCTCAAGGGAATACAGATTTAGGCTCTTTAGGTCTAGGTCCCAATAGCCTAGATGTTTTACCGAGGATCGTAGCACGTATTGTTTGACTCTGAGGTTTTATACACAGAGCAGACCAATTTGACCAGCACCTAGAAAGGGGCTGCATGGCAAGTATCGCGACTTAGTATGAGACAACGTTTGAAATGTCATGATCGGTAAGCATCTCTTAGTGTGAAAAGTTCGTGTTTATCCAACCATGTCATTGTTTCTTGCGGAGTGATGAAGGCTACTATTATTGTGTTCTTTAAAGGTAAGTCTTCCGACATGAGTACACCGATAACCCTTACATTGCATTCTTCGTCGTTATGCTTGCCCCCTGAGATTTTTACGTGTAGTTTCGTTTTATATATTTCATTTTTTCATTAGCGCATGAGCGTGAAAATCTGGTCTTCGTTAACACCATATTATTTTCTGAAGCCATAGAAAGACCTGATCTACATTATGATTGGAGGTTTGCCGTGTCTCTATGTTGCCTACTATCTCATGAAATCCAGTGTCATCGAAAGGAGATACAGTGCTATAGGTTAGTGTCATATGTCGCATATGAGGATGATAAAAGTACTGGAGCAAGCACAGTACCCTGGAATGAGCTTTACGTTGGTTGTTTTTGTTGACTATAAACATTGGGTTCTCTGTTGGTCAAGATTGTTAGTCCATGCCTACTTTTCAGGTAATTCCTTTTGAGAAGCGTCATTTTATGGGCAATAACAACCTAATAGTTACACATTTATCAATAAGGCTTTTGCAAACTGAAGTAATCGAGATGTTTGTATTCTTTACCATTAGCCATGCGTTTTGATTGGTGGTTCAACAGATCTATGAGTTTATCATAGTGGTCCAGCACTTTGTGAACAGGCAAGAGCGCCTTGTTCTGAAACCATGTTGTCCGGGGTTATGGAGATGCTGTGATTCATGTATTTTGTGATCTTACTTTTTAGCACTCTTCTCAAAAAATTTTATCTGATGTGCGAGTTAAGTGCTACGGTCTGTATTCTTGCCTCTGCCTTATTCCTCACTTATGAAGTGGCATCTCTGTGTTTTTAGTATATCGGAACACACGCCACGTATAGGGATTTGTCGTACCACAGCATCTGTGGCGCCCCGCTGCGAGTCGCTTTTTACAGTTACTTGATGAGTCTATGGAGGCTTCTCCCACGAACTCTGGGCCTGGCCGGAGGCATATGCATACTGTTCAGTTACGGCATTTCTCATATCAACTGTATCCGTGGTGCCCCCGACTCGGTCGCCCGCTGATCTGAGTTGATCCCGATGTGCGTCTCCTCCATGAAAACTCCTTTGTTTCCGGTTTGCCAACCTCGTGAGCACTCTATGGCCCTTTATATGGTACGCGTAAAAAGACAGGTACGATAAGCGACCTAGTGGTATGTCTCGTATCATTTCGGTTCATTCGGTGGAAAGTTCATATCTTGATCGTCTCAGCAGGGGATCCCGATATCCTCAGTTTTAGATTATGATTTCTGCACAGGCAGAGACACAATACTTTCGGGTGTGTCTCTCTACTGCATGCTGCCTTTAGTCTACACTATTCAATGCATCCTGCGTATTTGGATATGCATGTAGCGTTGTAAGCTTTCAATATCTCCTATTGGCGCTATCCTACATACTAGTCTTCACGCAGTTCATCTGATGAATGGTGCCCGCCACGTCTCAAGTTATATTCCGCCACGATCGTTTGTCTTAGTCTATTTTTGAGGCAACGG
>WNGS01061415.1:0-10809 GCA_020271785.1 Procambarus virginalis
TTGAGCGGATAATGTACTGATACATTCGGTCATTTTGTTGAGAGCTTCCTCTGTTTTTTTATTGCTTCATCAGTTTTCATAAGATTGTTTTTCTCACGGAAATCATTCAAGTCATGCTGGAGTTGATCTTGGCTAGCCTTATAGTTTCTAATATCGTCGCGGAGGAGGGTTATTTCTTGTTGTTGACGATGGAGATTCGCACAGTTGTTTTAGCTATTCTCATTTTGAAGACTCAAGATGATAGCATTTTGAGACTCAAGGACTAGGCACAACTTTTTAAACCACTGATTCTCGGTCAGTTCAGGAACTCCGGTGAGGGACCGGAAGCTCGCTTGAATTGCGTAAACTGGGATGTTAGCATGTTAATGGGAGAGGATTGAGAGGACCCCGCTCCCTTGCTCAATGGGGTTGAGGGTTGAGCAGCACCTCTGCCGTGGACCCCAGAGCTTCCAGATGGAGAAACACGAGGCTGTCAGAGTTGGCCGGGATGGATGCCTTGTTAGGGGGTTTGTTGCTCTTATTTCCCTGCTCAGTCACGTTTTTAGGAGACATAATTGTTAGAGAATGGACCAGGGGTATTTGTTGTGGAGAAACTTGCGTCAGGCAGCGCGTGGCGAGGAGAGGCGGGCAGCATGCACTGATACTCACAGCCGTGGCGGTTTGTTGTGAAATTTGATTGAGATGGAATGAGTTGCTTTTGGTTTGTTTCTTTGATAGTGCTATAACATGCTTGAACTCCAGGTACTTAGCTGCCTGTGGGTGGCGGTCTACATCATCTAGCAGTAGTTTGAGGGCTGTAAACAGCTAAGAGTGAGGAGCGTAGCATGCACTCAACAGCGTCAGACGACGACGACGGGAATCTCCCGTCCTTTTCTGCCTTCTAATATGCCTTCTTTGACTGGATTGAATTTAGATATGTCTATAATATTCAGGTCATGAATCCATCCAACTTTTCTACATCCATTATCCCGAGTAAGTTTAATCGTGGGTTGATCACAATGCTTTCCACTAAACAATCCACGAGTTGTACACTCATATATAAATTGGTAATCTTGCCATAATTTACCTAATGTGGTAGGACATACTGGAACTGTAGGTATTATTGTGGGAGTAGTAGGAGATATTTCACACCAATATCCGTCCTGCCAGGAGGCACTGGCTGGTAATATTTCATTACCTTCTTTAGAATATAAGGGAGAAAGTAAAAATATACAACACTGGTTTAGTTTCATACCTTCCCACACTTTACAGGCTTGATGATGATTGTCATCCTGATGGTGTCCAAACGTTGATAAAATTAATAAGGGATTATTATCTAACACATCATCACTTTCAGCCTGATCAATGTACCATTCTAATGATGATATATTTTTTTGTCTGGTTATACCATAGTGAAATAACTTTCTTTTTCTTTGTATTGTCTTGCCTCCAATAATTACCGTACATATAAATAAGTATATTAGTAAAAGAAAATAAATTATACCCATCATTTTTTTTTTTGGGGGGGGTTATTCATAAGGTTGGTTCAGAAATATATAACGAACGCCTCAATCTCTAAAATAAAATGTTATGCAGTTATATTTAAGTGAATATATAAATATATATACTATACATTCTTTAAAAAAGTAAACAAAAAGAAATGAGTTAATTATATACACACATGATAGATAATTTTTATCACATACTCGGTCAAGATTGTGTGTTAAAAGTTACTTCAACTTTGAAATAAATATTGTTGATCTTGCCTTCGAGTTTAGTTATATGGAGTTACAGTACATAATTAAGTGGGGCGGGTTAAGAAATACATTGCCAGGTTCAATCTCTAAATGAAATGTTATACTGGGTTCAAAGGCCATATATCTACTTGGGGCAATTAAGCATCATATATTTGTTACGTATTTATTTATGAAAGTAGAGTGTATTTGTGTAGAAACAACGAAAGGTGACATAGCAGGATGTAGATGGTACCAGCGTTAGTAATCAAAGAGATAACTAATGATGACCCATAATGTTCAGAGGATATATAAAGCATTCTTCATGAATCTTACCTAACGATCTTAATTATAAATTACCAACGGTAAAAATATTAGATGTTAGAGTGGTTTTTTGGCTTACTGAATACAAGGTGTTTGCTATAATTCAAATTTGTTATAACTGATAAAAAAATACAACTATTAATTGAATATTATTATTATTTCCCAGGTAGGGCCTGGAAGCTACTTCAACTAGGTAGTTGTTAAGAAATTGAAAAGATTATTGAAAATATTGAGAAGAATAACTATTTATGAGAATATTGAGGATGATACTGGTGGTATTATCCTCAGATATGGGGTGGTGATGTTGGTAGCGATGGTAGTGGGTCAGAACGAATGGAAACGGGAATATACACCATCTGATCAAAGGGAAATCACCAGTTCCCTGCAAGAGAACGACCAGGAGAACCAAACCCCAAGAGCATATGGGCTGATGCGACTCAGCGATACTTAGACAAGCTTTTCATGACTATGTCGACTTTGAAGGGAGGTCAAATAATAGAATCAAAGACAAATAAAAAAAGAGAAGTAAGCAATTAAGAGTTAATCAGAAGCAAATTCCTTCAATATTATTATTATTCTCAACACACCAGAATAAAAGTCAAAAGTTTGACTCCAAAAAGTTATAAACTATTTTTAATTAAACATTTTCTTTTCTTTTTTTATTAATTTTTACAATATACTATTTTTTCGGTAATATACCATGTCTTTTTCAAGAACAGTTTGAGGGTTACGAAGAAATGGAATAAAATCAAAGAATTGAGCAGCATTTTCCTGCTTACCAGTTTTTCAAATTTTGAAGGTGTGGTAACATCACTGAAACCTAATATTTGATGAGCTCGGTATGGTGACTGACTTATTAATTGACGCATTTGTATACTGTCAGATATGCTTGACCAATAAATATACGATTGAATTGTAAATCTTCAGACGTAATCCACATCGTATAATCCAAACTAGGGGTTACCATGTTACCTAGGGCAAAACTAGCCGAAGCCTGACCAATATCACCTAGTTTCCGCTGAAATTCTTGATAATATCTTTTGATACTTGCATCACCCAAAAGGTAATGTCCTAATATATATTGAGGGGAACATGATAAGCACTGTTTATTATATTTTTCAATAATAGCAATATTGCTAAGTAATTTAGATTTGAATTCTTTTATATATACGATAAACTTATATAACATTGAATCATATACCAGCGGAAACTCATCCAGGTCCTTATTTTCAGTTCCATCATTTCTTGGATTGTACAAGTCTAGCAAATGCGTATTGACATTTTGCCGTTTCTGTTCCTCGAGTAATTTTAGAATATCCGTAGTTGATAAGGTGGCCATCAGATTTATTATTATTATTATTTTTGAAAAATATTACAATTTTACCTCCGTCTCTGCTGCTGGTGTCATCTAAGTCTCTCGTTCGACATTGGGAGACCCCCAAATTTATAAGAATTATGCAACAAGATGAAGACATTTGAGACGCTTTTCCAAGAAAATGAGTTGAACATCAAAGAATGTATTTATAAATATAATAAAATTTAAAGTAGTTAAAATAATTAAAAAAGTACAATGCATAATAATACATTTGACACTAACATGTTAAAAAAAAGAGAAAAACAAGAGGAAGAAGAAGAAGAAACAAAGTCTTGAGTCGATGGCCTATTTCTCCTCAAAAGGAGGAATCTACAGCACCGGTGATAATGAAAAATATTATATTAATTGTAGAAAAAACAAACAACTGCAACAACAGAAGCTAAAACAACAACAACAACAACAACTAAAGAAAGAAATAATGAACAAAATCAATGCGGAAGAAAGCAGCAACAACATGTGTCATACATCAAAACAGCAGCTGGACTCTTACCCTCCAGTGACGCATATCGTGTAAACACAGATGGTCATATGAAAAACGAAAAAAACAACCTTAATAAAGATGTTTATATTGATGATTATGATTTAGAGGAAAGAACACGCTTAGCTTGAGTTTAGTTAGTTTAGTTCATTTATTATGCACCCCATACCCATCCAGTAGTAACATCTAGAATTCTGCTGATTTTATTGGATGATCCATAGATGTGGGGCTCCTCTTGCATGATAGTATGATGATAGATGGAATTACTGGTGTCAATTTCACTTTGTCTCAGATCTACAAGATCTTGTTGAAGTTCTCGGTGTACTGTACTGCTGCTCTCAGATTGCTCATTGGCGATCCAAGGTTAAACTCAACGGCTCCTTTAAAGGCAGATTCTTTGGCTAACTTATCAGCTCTATCATGCATTCGGAGGCCAACATGAGATGGAGACCACATGAAATGGACTCTGTTACCATCCTTAATAATTTTGTTGTATTTGTGTCTAGCTTCGGACACGAGCATGTTACAGTTATGTCTTAAAGAGTTGAGAGCATTTAAGGATGATAAGGAGTCACTTACAATTAATGTATCAAGTTTGGAGACTTGTACACATTTCAGTGCAAGGAGCAAGGCAAATAGTTCAGTCTGAAGGGTAGAGGCCCAGTTGTTTATACGGATTCCCCACTCAAAGTACAAGCCATCGCCAATTGTCAGAACAACTGCACTTCCAGCTGCACCCGTGGTGCGGTGTAGGGAACCATCAGTGTATATGATTTGAGAGAGAGAATGCTCTGTGGACACAGCATCAATATGGCTTAAAGGCGTTGAGCTTAGCCTCAAGACGAAACTTGGCTAGAGTAGAAAGACGTTTGCAGTATATTGAAGAGTGTCTAATAGTAATAATTATTTTAATAGTAAAAAGAGCTTAGATACTGAAGATTTTTCTCAAGATATGTTTTTTTTTTAATATGTACGATATCTTAATGAGGAAAAGAGGGCACCTGTTCTTCTCGTTTTTTATTTTGATAATACATTAGCTGTATATGATGAGCAACAACATTTGCAATTGAATTTGTCAGATAGTTTTCCTTCAGTGTACACACGCCCATTCTTATATGAAATGTTAGATTATATGAAAGCCACCAACAAACATAACATTCTTATTTTATGGTCGGCAGGTAAACGATCATATATCCAAAATGTTTTAACACTATTGAACATGTGTCAATATTTTACTCATATTCTAACGTATTATGACTGTGTTTTATCCAAAAATAAATTTGGTGTTAGTAAGTCATACAAATATATTGTCAATAAATTCCCTAAATATTCAGATATGAGAGCAATACTGATAGATAATTGGGATGTTTATAATGCTTTAGGAAGAAAAAAAAGAGTTATGAGACAGAGACAAATGATGATGATGGAACAGTCAAACAGCAATATAGTCGCCTGATATCTATCAAACCTTATACAATACGTGATGTGGTGAAAGAATTTGGAGCTTTCAATATACCCCCTCATCAAATAAAAAATATAGATACTTTTATTCTCTCTATAGGTTTAAATGGAAAAATAGATGATAATAGTAGTAGCAAAAGAACAGAACCCCCGCCTCAGGGAAAGTTAGCCCAGTGTCTGTCTTATGGTGACACAGCTCTCTTATCCTTAATATGTTTCTGTGAAAAAGAAATCTTGGTGTGTGTAAAGAGTGTCTTTAGAATAGATTTTTCAAAATTTAAATTGATTTGGAAAGCTTTGTTATACTGTTTATTTTTTAAGGCACTGCTAAGATTATTAACATCATTGGAGGATGTTGTAGTCATTTTTTGTTTTAATTTATAATAATTTAAACCATTTCTGCCAAATAATTACTGATGGATGATACAGTATTTTGGGTAATGTTCCCCAGGGAATTTTCATCAATAAAGTTTGTGCTGGTACCTCGAGTTAATATATTTGGTAAAAATGTAATTGTATTCTTTAAACAAACATTTCATTACAACATCTATTTTCAAGGATAACGAATCCTATTTGAGGCATATAAACAACGTTAGGAAGGGTGGTTTCTAACATTCTTATACTTTTCCTATTGAAATCATCAGTGGGAATATCAATATATGAACTTTTTCAGGTTTCATATTTATATCGAATATTTTTACTAAGATAAATGTCCATTGCAATATCGAGAATGGAGAGATTATTAACGTTGTTTATCACATCCACATTTAAATCGTCATTAAATGTAGTAAAATACTGTTTCAAATGATCAATATTTTAAGTTAAACGGGTTTGATACGTTTTGACCAGGGGTTTCTCGGTTTCAGTATGAGTCAGATAAGAAAATTATCTTTAAAATCATCGAGGTAGTCAAAGAGAGCCATAGCTAAATAGTCGTGGATCCTGTGTGTTGATAAAAGATCATAACACAACAATCGATTATTCCTCAATTGTAAGAGAAGCTGGGATTGAACTAGCTGATCATTATAAATGCTCATAATATTGTTATTAACAAAAGTTACAAAAACACAATGTGATGATGACAGCGATTAACGTGGTATATATAATATATATATATATATATATATATATATATATATATATATATATATATATATATATATATATATATATATATATATATATATATATATGAATGAAAACTCACACCCCAGAAGTGACTCGAACCCATAATCCCTGTGAGTTTGAGTTTTGTGAGTTTTCATTCGAATATAGTCCTGGGGACCATTCAGGCTTGTGCGCATTTGTGTTCCTCATGTGTTGCCCCAAAAATGAGGTGATTTGATAAAATGCTATGCCCAAGATAACCATCCAAGTGCCGGCGGGGAAGTGGTTCATATAGCTCAGGCTATCACTTCCTTATGTCCGGTCGTGATAGTCAAGCAGATTAAGGCGTCCCTGTACATACCAGTTGCGTTGCTCCTGGGAGTATGGGTTCGAGTCACTTCTGGGGTGTGAGTTTTCATTCGCATATAGTCCTGGGGACCATTCAGGCTTGTTCGCATATATATATATATATATATATATATATATATATATATATATATATATATATATATATATATATATATATATATATATATATATGTCGTACCTAGTAGCCAGAACGCACTTCTCGGCCTACTATGCAAGGCCCGATTTGCCTAATAAGCCAAGTTTTCCTGAATTAATATATTTTCTCAAATTTTTTCTTATGAAATGATAAAGCTACCCATTTCATTATGTATGAGGTCAATTTTTTTTATTGGAGTTAAAATTAACGTAGTTATATGACCGAACCTAACCAACCCTACCTAACCTAACCTAACCTATCTTTATAGGTTAGGTTATGTTAGGTAGCCGAAAAAGATAGGTTAGATTAGGTTAGGTAGGTTAGGTAGTCGAAAAACAATTATTTCATGAAAACTTGGCTTATTAGGCAAATTGGGCCTTGCATAGTAGGCTGAGAAGTGCGTTCTGGCTACTAGGTACAACATATATATATAAAATATATATGTCGTACCTAGTAGCCAGAACGCACTTCTCAGCCTACTATGCAAGACCCGATTTGCCTAATAAGCCAAGTTTTCCTGAATTAATATATTTTCTCAATTTTTTTTCCTATGAAATGATAAAGCTACCCATTTTATTATATATGAAGTCAATTTATTTATTGGAGTTAAAATTAACGTAGATATATGACCGAACCTAACCAACCCTACCTAACCTAACCTAACCTATCTTTATAGGTTAGGTTAGGTTAGGTAGCCGAAAAAGTTAGGTTAGGTAGGTTAGGTAGTCGAAAAACAATTAATTCACGAAAACTTGGCTTATTAGGCAATCGGGCCTTGCATAGTAGGCTGAGAAGTGCGTTCTGGCTACTAGGTACGACATATATATGTATATGTATATATATATATATATATATATATATATATATATATATATATATATATATATATATATATATATATATATATAATTAACAAAAATATTATATAGTTTAGTTTTAAATATACACATCCAAACCGCAGAGTTAAATTAGTCATGTGTAATAAACCTTGAATGAAAATAAAGCTTCAACCAGTATACATAAAACAGAACTTTCTATTTCTTTTTTTCTAGGATGTATATAAAAATAATTATAAAAATTATTACATTAATAATATATATATATATATATATATATATATATATATATATATATATATATATATATATATATATATATATATATATATATATATATATGAACAGAGTTTAAATACCTGCATTTGGGTGAGGTGACATGTTACAATGGTTTGGGGTGAGGTGAGAACAAACACAGAACACGAAACAATGGGTATAAGGGAAGAATAGATCTGTAACTGCAGAAGGCCTATTGGCCCGTATTTCTTGATGTTTCTATATTGGAGCGGAGTCTTGAAGTGGGTAGAATATAGTAGTGCGTTAATTGGCTGTTGATTGCTGGTGTTGACTTCTTGATGTGTAGTGCCTCGCAGATGTCAAGCCGCCTGTTGTCGCTGTATCTATCAATGATTTCTGTGTTGTTTGTTAAAAAAACAACACAGAATCATTGATAGATACAGCGACAACAGGCGGCTTGACATCTGCGAGGCACTACACATCAAGAAGTCAACACCAGCAATCAACAGCCAATTAACGCACTACTATATTCTACCCACTTCAAGACTCCGCTCCAATATAGAAACATCAAGAAATACGGGCCAATAGGCCTTCTGCAGTTACAGATCTATTCTTCCCTTATACCCATATATATATATATATATATATGTATATATTAAATGCTACAGTTTACAGAAAACACACACTTATATAACAATATAACAATATACCAATCAGTGTTCGAAGACCTCGTCCAGCTCTTCAGGGGTCGGGTGCATACCCAAGATTATATTTATATGGTTTTAACTAAAAAATAGTATAGACTAGATATATAGTTTTGTAGATAAACTATAGATATAGTTTTATATATTTCTCTGTAAAATCTCACTGTTTACCATTTGATTTAAAGATTTGAACTTTGCTAGTCCGGGATGGCTTATTCATGGATTGACTCTTGTGAGGAGACGCTGGGTTGACCCAAGGTAGACCCCTTTGTGTTAGCTTAGAACTGGTGACTTCCCTTTGATCAGATGGTGTATATTCCCATTTCCATTTGACGTGACCCACAATATTTCTCATAATTAGTTATTCTCCTCGATGTTAACTATAATTCTTTCAGTTTCTTAATTGCTACCCAGTTGAAGTAGCTTCCAGGCACTGCCTGGGAAATGATAAAGTTTTTCAATTAAGTAATCAAAAAACCAACTCAAACTCATTTTATATTTATACCGTTGGTTGAGACAGGTAAGATTCATGAAGAATGCTCTGGTCCGGCTGATTAACTGACTGTGTGAGTCTCATCATCTTTTTATATATCATCTGTACACCATTGGTTATCATTAGTTATCTCTTTGATGACGTCGGTGCCACCTACATCCTACTATGTCACTTTACCTATGTATTCACACAATAAACATTTAATAGCCTCTTCTAGATTATATCACAACCTTCACTAAATCTTGTAACTGGCTGGCGTGAATGTTTCCAGTCCCCCAGTACCAACAATCGTGATTTATCTTTATCTGATTTTACTACAATCTTACTCATGAAGTCCTCTTATTTGTAATCAATTCCTCCTTGTCCATATATTTCTTGCTGGTGGGTTGAAGGCAATTACAATTATCAGTTTATCATCTCAGCTCCAATACTTTTTATCTTACTCCATCTATGATGGTATATATAATTTTCAGGCACATGTTCCCTATCTCTTTGTTCCTTACTCCTCCTTCCTCTAATGGTTTTGTTCATCTGTTTTTATGTACCATTTTACTAACTTTCCATTCCCTGACACTTTGTAAAAAATTAATTCTTTTCTTCTTCAGTTCTTTTCCCATTTAGACGTTTTGCTTCACTGTTCATTTTCAGCTTTTCTCTATCTGTCTTTGAGAGGTCTTGTCTTATTGACCAATGTTTGCTAAACTTGTCACACTGTAATTTCCTGGCATTTCTAAGCACTTCCATTGTGTTTTTAACTTCATTAAATGTAACCCTTAAGAGGCGGTTCTTGTTCTTTTCATTTTTTCCTATTCTTCTAAAACCACTGACATTTTCCTCTGAATTTAGACCTTCTCCTGAACCAACTATTTTATCTTGATTTTCATCTCTTCTGCTACTCTATCCACCCTAGATGATATTCCCTTTTCTAAACACCCGTAAATTATTATGGACTTACTTCTATTTGCAGTGTTTTGAACTAGTTCACTCTTGGTTACTAGTTCTTTCCTAATTGATTGCCTCATTTCTGTTTCATTTTTGTCATTTCTGGTTTTGACTTCCAAACTCACTTCCTTGATTGTCTCTTTCTCTTTTACAATTTGTGCATACGTCTCCTATATTTTTTCTATGTACTTTTCTAGTTCTCTATTAACCTCCTCTATGTGAGTTGCAAATGCAGTTTCTTTTTGCATATCCTTGCCAAATTTCTGTTTCCATACCTCATTTTCTTTCACTAGTTCCTTGATTTTTTCCTCTTGAATCTTTACCTTGTCCGTTAATGCAGTAACATTCTGACCTTGCTGAAGAATACTTCTTTTTAAAGTGTGAAACTCACTCCAGAGAGTTCCATTTTCTTCTTCAAATTTAAATACTCTTTCTTCATACTTCTTTTGCGTATCCTCAATTATCTCTAACTGGCCAAGAAAACCCCCTTTCATTATATCTTGAGGTGAGAATTCTTTGAAACATTCATCTGTTGGTGTGTTTATAATCCCCGTGTTGGCAGTCATCTTTGTTTTACTATTATTTTTTTTATTGAAATTTTATTTTCATCTAACGTGTGTGTGTGTGTGTGTGTG
>WNGS01061415.1:16320-32208 GCA_020271785.1 Procambarus virginalis
CATAGTAGGCTGAGAAGTGCGTTCTGGCTACTAGGTACGACATATATATATAAATATATATGTCGTACCTAGTAGCCAGAACGCACTTCTCAGCCTACTATGCAAGGCCCGATTTGCCTAATAACCAAGTTGCAAGTATATACATATATATATATATATATATATATATATATATATATATATATATATATATGTATTATATATATATATATATATATATGTATATGTATATGTATATGTATATGTATATACATATATATATATATATATATATATATATATATATATATATATAAATATATATATTATATATATATATAATTAACAAAAATATTATATAGTTTAGTTTTAAATATACACATCCAGACCGCAGAGTTAAATTAGTCATGTGTAATACACCTTGAATGAAAATAAAGCTTCAACCAGTATACATAAAACAGAACTTTCTATTTCTTTTTTTCTAGGATGTATATAAAAATAATTATAAAAATTATTACATTATTAATATATATATATATATATATATATATATATATATATATATATATATATATATATATATATATATATATATATATATGTATATATTAAATGCTACAGTTTACAGAAAACACACACTTATATAACAATATAACAATATACCAATCAGTGTTCGAAGACCTCGTCCAGCTCTTCAGGGGTCGGGTGCATACCCAAGATTATATTTATATATGGTTTTAACTAAAAAATAGTATAGACTAGATATATAGTTTTGTAGATAAACTATAGATATATAGTTTTATATATTTCTCTGTAAAATCTCACTGTTTACCATTTGATTTAAAGATTTGAACTTTGCTAGTCCGGGATGGCTTATTCATGGATTGACTCTTGTGAGGAGACGCTGGGTTGACCCAAGGTAGACCCCTTTGTGTTAGCTTAGAACTGGTGACTTCCCTTTGATCAGATGGTGTATATTCCCATTTCCATTTGACGTGACCCACAATATTTCTCATAATTAGTTATTCTCCTCGATGTTAACTATAATTCTTTCAGTTTCTTAATTGCTACCCAGTTGAAGTAGCTTCCAGGCACTGCCTGGGAAATGATAAAGTTTTTCAATTAAGTAATCAAAAAACCAACTCAAACTCATTTTATATTTATACCGTTGGTTGAGACAGGTAAGATTCATGAAGAATGCTCTGGTCCGGCTGATTAACTGACTGTGTGAGTCTCATCATCTTTTTATATATCATCTGTACACCATTGGTTATCATTAGTTATCTCTTTGATGACGTCGGTGCCACCTACATCCTACTACGTCACTTTACCTATGTATTCACACAATAAACATTTAATAGCCTCTTCTAGATTATATCACAACCTTCACTAAATCTTGTAACTGGCTGGCGTGAATGTTTCCAGTCCCCCAGTACCAACAATCGTGATTTATCTTTATCTGATTTTACTACAATCTTACTCATGAAGTCCTCTTATTTGTAATCAATTCCTCCTTTGTCCATATATTTCTTGCTGGTGGGTTGAAGGCAATTACAATTATCAGTTTATCATCTCAGCTCCAATACTTTTTATCTTACTCCATCTATGATGGTATATATAATTTTCAGGCACATGTTCCCTATCTCTTTGTTCCTTACTCCTCCTTCCTCTAATGGTTTTGTTCATCTGTTTTTATGTACCATTTTACTAACTTTCCATTCCCTGACACTTTGTAAAAAATTAATTCTTTTCTTCTTCAGTTCTTTTCCCATTTAGACGTTTTGCTTCACTGTTCATTTTCAGCTTTTCTCTATCTGTCTTTGAGAGGTCTTGTCTTATTGACCAATGTTTGCTAAACTTGTCACACTGTAATTTCCTGGCATTTCTAAGGACTTCCATTGTGTTTTTAACTTCATTAAATGTAACCCTTAAGAGGCGGTTCTTGTTCTTTTCATTTTTTCCTATTCTTCTAAAACCACTGACATTTTCCTCTGAATTTAGACCTTCTCCTGAACCAACTATTTTATCTATGATTTTCATCTCTTCTGCTACTCTATCCACCCTAGATGATATTCCCTTTTCTAAACACCCGTAAATTATTATGGACTTACTTCTATTTGCAGTGTTTTGAACTAGTTCACTCTTGGTTACTAGTTCTTTCCTAATTGATTGCCTCATTTCTGTTTCATTTTTGTCATTTCTGGTTTTGACTTCCAAACTCACTTCCTTGATTGTCTCTTTCTCTTTTACAATTTGTGCATACGTCTCCTATATTTTTTCTATGTACGTTTCTAGTTCTCTATTAACCTCCTCTATGTGAGTTGCAAATGCAGTTTCTTTTTGCATATCCTTGCCAAATTTCTGTTTCCATACCTCATTTTCTTTCACTAGTTCCTTGATTTTTTCCTCTTGAATCTTTACCTTGTCCGTTAATGCAGTAACATTCTGACCTTGCTGAAGAATACTTCTTTTTAAAGTGTGAAACTCACTCCAGAGAGTTCCATTTTCTTCTTCAAATTTAAATACTCTTTCTTCATACTTCTTTTGCGTATCCTCAATTATCTCTAACTGGCCAAGAAAACCCCCTTTCATTATATCTTGAGGTGAGAATTCTTTGAAACATTCATCTGTTGGTGTGTTTATAATCCCCGTGTTGGCAGTCATCTTTGTTTTACTATTATTTTTTTATTGAAATTTTTATTTTCATCTAACGTGTGTGTGTGTGTGTGTGTGTGTGTGTGTGTGTGTGTGTGTGTGTGTGTGTGTGTGTGTGTGTGTGTGTGTGTGTGTGTGTGTGTGTGTGTGTGTGTGTGTGTATTTATGTGGATGTACATGAATAAGGGGACACAGGTGGAACCTTACTACCCATATGAGCAACAGGGATGATAGAAAGAACTCTGAGTATAGATGTAATTTAGTGTTTTAATAAACGTACCTGAACTTCAGTATAGAAATAAAAATGCTAATAGTTAACAGATGGAATGTATTAGGCAGTGATGTTGTGGAAGCAGATTCTGTACGCAGTTTCAAATGTGGATATGATAGAGCCCAATAGGTTCAGGAATTTGCACCGGGCCAAAGAGCCTAAGCTCACTCCTCCCCAAGCAAACTAGGTGAGCATCCACAGCTATGAAGGCTACAAAGCTAGACTAGACACGTGTGGCCAAGTTTAGGCATCCTAGAGAATGTTAAGTTATGAGTTGTTGTCATTATTATAATTTTTCTTGACTCAGTTGTAATAGTGAGCGATCCCTCAGATAAGAGATGTCATTAATCTGAGAGTTGAAAGGAATCGTTTTGATGAAAAATATTTGGTGAGCTTTTGGAAAACTTGAATGTAGAAAGAAAAGTGCCAAGAGTACCTAACAGACGAAATACTTAACGCAGTGATGAGGTGGAGGCAGACTCCATACACTGTTTCAAATGTAGATATGATAAAGCCCAATAGGCTCAGGAATCTGCACACCAGTTCATGGAAAATTAATAGGGTTGAATCAAAGAGCCGAAGCTCAATCCTCCTCAAGCACAACTAGGTGGACACACACACACACACACACGTTATATGGAAATAATTTTCAACCAGTATATATGTAACTATGCTCTCTATTTCTTTTTTTTTTGAAGTATTATAATAATAATATTATTATATTATTTATTTAATAAAATAGAAAAAGAACGAATAAAAATTTAGTTTAATACATACTGTATACAGTTATGCACGCACAAAGCTAGATTAGACAATTTTAGGCATCCTAGAGAATATTAAGTTATGAGTTGACATTGTTATATTTTTTCTTGACTCAGTTGTAAGAATGAGAGAGAGAGAGGGAGATACCCCAGATAAGAGATTTCATGAAATCTGAGGGTTGAAAGGAATTGTTTTGTTGGTAAATGTTTGGTGAGGCTTTGGAAACTTGAGTGTAGAAATAAAGTGCCAGAGTACCTAACGGAGGGAATGCATTACACAGTGCTGAGATTGAGGCAGTTCCTATACATAGTTTCAAATGTAGATATGATTGATTCCATTAGGCTCAGGAATTTACACGTGGCCAAAGAGCCTATGCTCAATCATCCCCAAGCACAACTAGCTGAGCACACACACACACACACACACACACACACCGGATGAAAAGAAAATTTCAACCAGTATATATGTAACTATACTCTCTGTTTCTTTTTTTGTAAGTATTAAATAATAATATTATTATATTATTTAATTAATAAAATAAAAAAATAAAGAATAAGAATTTCGTTTTATATATACTGTATACAGTTACGCAGGCCACAAAGTTAGATTAGACACGTGTGGCCAATTTTAGGCATCCTCGAGAATATTAAGTTATGAGTTGTTGTCATTGTTATATTTTTTCTTGACTCAGTTGAATAAACATTTATTTATTTATTATTAGAGAGAGAGGGGGATACCCAGATAAGAGATTTCATGAAATCTGAGAGTTGAAAGGAATCGTTTTCTTGGTAAATAATTGGTGAGGCTTTGAAAACTTGAGTGTAGAATGTTGTTGTTGTTTAAGATCTGCTACTTGGAACTAAAAGCCCCAAGCAGCACGGGCTATGGTGAGCTCGTAGTGGACTTTATATAAGTGTAGAAAGAAAAAGACCAGAGTACCTAACAGATTGATTATTTTACTCAGTGATGAGAGGGAGGCAGACTCCATACACAGTTTTAAATGTAGATATAATAGAGTCCAGTACGCTCAGTAATCTGTACACCAGTTGATTGATACTTGAGAGGCGGGACCATAGACCCAGAGCTCAACCCCCACAAACACAACTAGGTGAGTACACACGTTATATGGAAATAAAATTTCAACCAGTATATATGTAACTATATATCCTCTCTATTTTTTTACATATTAAATAATATTATTATATTATTTACTTAATAAAATAAATAAGAACGAATAACAATTTAATTTTATATATGCTGTAAACAGTTACGCAGGATACAAAGGAAGATTAGACACGTGTGGCCAGTGTTAGGCATCGTACAGAAAATTGAGTTATGAGTTGTTGTCATTGTTATATTTTTTCTTGACTGAGTTGTAAGAGAGAGAGAGAGAGAGAGGGATACCCCAGATAAGAGATTTCATGAAATCTGAGAGTTGAAAGGAATCGTTTTGTTGATAAATAATTGGTGAGGCTTTGGAAAACTTGAGTGTAGAAAGAAAAGTGCCAGAGTACCTAACAGATGGAATGCATTACACAGTGCTGAGATTGAGGCAGATCCTATACATAGTTTCAAATGTAGATATGATAGAGCCCGTTAGGCTCAGGAATTTGCACAAGGCCAAAGGGCCTTTGCTCAGTCATCCCCAAGCTCAACTAGGTGAGCATATACTGTTGTGTATCTGGGGCTTGAAATCAGAAATTAAATTATTTGATTATTGCATTGAAAGAAATCGAAGGACCACCCTCTTTTGAGAAAAGAGGGAAAACAAATAATAGTGATCATCAGAATGACACTAGAGAACCAGTGTCTATGGAAACTCATTGAGAGAATAATCACTTGAAAATAATGAAGACTGTATTATTAATTAAAGCCAAAGCCTCACATATCAACATTGGGGGGCTATTTCTAGAAGTTCATATATATCTAGGAACCAGTGTGGTTCGTCACTAGTTCATTGTTGGGTTAATAACATGGTAAATCTAAACTACAATAGATTCAAATATATAGTAAATCAAATCATGAATATTAAAGATCATTAATCACTGAGCATAAACACTGAGCACAGTTAGAGCATAAACATTAATTACCCAATCTGGTAATAAATATTCAATGGAAAATTCTATATGAATTATGTAGAATCAATAATCAAGTTGAATAAAATTGTACGAAAAAATGTGTCTTAGCTGTAAGACGATTTCTAACGCCAGTTCATCATTCGTCCTCGTGGTCACAGAATCCCAATATAGAAAAGACTTGAGGTAAATAACACGACTGATGAGAATCTTGCTGGCACCTCGTATACACGCTGCAATCAAGAGAATTTTAAGTAGCGATTGATTAGGCTACAAATTATTTTCAGATATTCATGAAACTGAATGATTTCACGAAATTTACTAACTTTGTGTTTTTGGTAATTTCTCCTCCTAACGACAGACTACTCATAAATATACAATCTCGAGTGATGCATCTACCCAGAATTCTATACTTAGCTGAGCGTATTTGTGACGATAATCTCTTATCAGAGATTTAGCCTGCTATTTCCTTACTTCATCACGTTCTCAACAATATGCAAGATACGTTTTATAGTGGCTTAACATATATATCAAGACAGCCACACGCACCAGCAACTCCCTCCTTCCCCCCACTTCTGCACACCTGGTCGACCTGTCAACTACTACTCCCAGCAAACTAGCGACGTGCGGCCGTCCTGCGTTTTCATTGGCCGCCACCCAACACACCACCTCCGCTCCACGCCAATCACATTTCATCGCCAGTCATTGTTGGAGTCCCTTGCAGCTTTCTCAGCCAGAATATATCTCGTGCTCCTGCTGTGAACACCTAATTTGAACCACCTCGTGTGATCAAATAAGAGGTTTATAGCTAGCGCATATATTCCCAGCACCATTTACTTTGTTAACGTAACCAGTTCCCCCCTTTTCATTTATTATATCTTTTATGTATATTTCTTTTACATTATTTTAAATGCCAAGAATTGACTTTATTTCATTTTGTTTTCTAGATTAATTAAAGTATTTTTTATATTTTGTGTTTTCGTGTATCTTGCCTTACCACAGATTATCAGACAAGCAGTCACTCTTTTTTTTCCTTTTTTTATATAAATTAACTGTATGTGGCCCAGCATTGACACCTGCTATTTGGAAGACTGCCGACCACCATTTCCAACACGTTACCGTCACATATAATTGGGGGCCTGTCCACGGAGCTTCACTCAGGTATTGGTAATTGTGGTAAGCGTACTTGGCTTTCATTTCCCTTGCTTTCATTATTTACATTAATCATTTTTTATTTCCATGGTGCTGTGTATATTGTGCATTACGGGAATAGCATATGGTGAGAGTGAGACAACTTTGGATTACGTGGTGACTGTAGGCCGCAGTCATACTCTTAATTGGTCGTCTCTCCCTTCCGTGTTATTATCCGTGTTTAACATCTTTTGTCCCCAGATATTTCTCACATTTTTGACAGATTATCACATAGGTACCCTGGTACTGTGGTCTGTCTCCGGGTCAATAGCACCTAAGTCCTGCAATCCGACTCTAGGAGGAAAAAGAGGGCTTTAGATCCTCTAGCACGAACTATTATTGGCGAGTTGGGACCTCGCCGATAGTTCTCGTCACCAGTTGACACTCGCACCCCTACTCGTCGGTCAGACTGATGGTATTTACCCAAGGTAGGGAATTGGCGTTCTTTCTTTTGAGCACAAAGTTCGCTAATTCTGTAAATACCATATTCAATTTCAGTGGGTACCATTGCTTATGTTCTATAGTGACTTGGCAAGGTATGACTACATTTTTTGGACTACCTCATTTATTTTGAAGCCATTTAGTGTTTCACTTGTCTTTTAAACTCAGTTTCCACTAATTAGTAGGATTTTCTTGCCTTTATCCTCCCACAGTGAGTACCAGGTACAAGATTTCCTGCGACCTTATTCATTTACCATCTTGAATTAACTTTAATTATTAATAATTCCCCACAGGATAGGTATCAGTTGCCACGTTTCCTGTTTCTGACATTCACCATATTCTCACTGTATATTCGTGTCTCCTTTATTCTGCTATATTTTCACAATGTTCCGCTTACAAGCTTTCAAGCAAATCCAGAAGGTGAAATAGGGAACTTACGTCATGCAAGAAGGGTCGAATTGATAACTCTTGCACACGAGTATCAATTGGAAGTTCCCCTGGCGCCAACAAATATACCGTAAATAATCTAATTGTAGATCATCTTTTGGATGAAGGGAAGATAGATTCTGATACTCATGACAATACACTATTTCAGATAAACATGACTTGACAGCAATAAAACTTAAGTTAGAACTTGCTAAGATCGAGCGGGAGCAACAAAAGAAGCAGCTGCAATCAGAGAAGTGAAGCTGCCCTCAGAAAGGAAGAACAAGAGCGTGAAGCTGCCCTCAGAAAGGAAGAAAAGAGCGTGAAGCTGCCCTCAGAAGGGAAGAACAAGAAAGAGAAATCCGCCTCAAGAGTGAGGCAGCCTGCCAAGGAAGCTGCCCTCAGAAAGGAAGAACGTGAAAGAGAGCCGCACTGAAGAAAGAAGAAAGTGAACGTGAGTTGGCCTTATACAAACAGCGACTCGAGATGCAACGTGAACACGACAAACGACAGGCAGAAGCAGCTCTAAACTGTCGTGACCGAGAACTCACGAGGGACGCTGCACACCAAGCTCAACTCCAACAAGCGGCAGCTAGTCTTCCTCCCAGTTTCAATGTCTCCCATGCAAGTAAGTTAATGCCCCCGTTCATCGAAACGGAGGTTGATGTGTTTTTTACCACTTTTGAGACCCTTGCTGATCAACTTAATTGGCCTGACGACCAATGGGCTACCCTTCTCAGAGTACATTTAACAGGTAGAGCAGCAGTCACACTCAGCACTTTGGCATCAGAAAACGACTACACCACCCTGAAGCAAGCTGTGTTGGACGCCTACCTTCTCTCCACCGAAAGCTATCGACGAAAGTTTCGTGACTACGTCAAGGCAAGTACCACCACCTTCTTAGAATTTGCTAACACCAAACGAAGATATTTCATGAAATGGCTGGAGGCAGCACATGTCTCTACTTTTTCAGAGCTTGTCAACCTCATACTGGTTGAAGAATTTTTGAGACGTGTACCTCCTCCTGTCCGCCTATACTTAGCGGACAAAGAAGAGACAGATTTGGTGAAGTGCGCGAAGTCAGCTGACACTTACAGCCTCATCCACCGGCTTACACCAGAACCTACCAGCAAGAAGTCTTGGTACAGTTACGAGAAAGCGAGCCCAGATCAAGGTACCTCTCAACTGTACTGCAGGTATTGTCGACTATATGGACACACCATTGACAAATGTGGTAAGTCCCAATCTAAAGGTAACATCGAACCTCCTAAGTCTAAACCTACTCACCCTAAGTCCGGTAAGCCTGTAATGAATGTTGGTGTTCATGCTAATGATCTCTCTCTCTTTACCAAGCATCTATATCCAGGAACTATCTCTACCCACGGTTCAGATTCAGAGGGACGTTTTGGACTTAAGATCCTGCGGGACACAGCGGCTCTACAATCGATCGTCTTGAAATCAGCTGTGCCCAACGTCGCCTACACAGGAGAGACTGTGTTCATCACTGACCTAACTGCTACAACTCCTTATCCCCTTGCCAGAGTTTACCTAGATTGTCCCTTCGTGACCGGTGAAGTCCAAGTCGCCGTCAGGGAAAAGCCTTTTCCCATGCCTGGAGTGCAACTTCTCCTGGGCAACGACTTGGCAGAAGACCAACAACCAAACAACCTGATCGTCAAGGACATATCCGAGGTAAGCAACTCTGTGTTGGATAACCCGATTTTTGAGCATGTTCCAGCAAAGGTTCAAGAGAGTGATGAAGGTTCTCCTCCTGTTATGGTGACCACCCGTGCTCAAGCTGCACGACCACAGCCAGCTGACTCTACTGCTACCGCTGTCCCTCAGGACCCTTCGAAACTACCCCCTAACCTGACCGCTGTGGAGTTCCGTAAGTTACAGAGAGATGATCTTACCTTGACACCATTATTCTTTCAGGCTGAAACCCAATCCGACAGTGTTCCTGGGTTCTTTATGGAGAACGAAATACTCTATCGCAGGTATAGACCCAGTAAACTGAAGGACGAGGACGATTGGGCAGACGTTGAACAACTAGTGATTCCTACCAGCCTGCGGCCCACGATTCTACACCTGGCCCACGGCGCTTTGTCACACTACGGGTTCAACAAGACTTACCATGGAATTCGACAAGACTACTACTGGCCAGGTATGGTTAACGACGTCAAGAATCATGTCAAATTATGCCACGTGTGTCAGTTAGCCGGGAAACCGAACGTTTCCATTCCCAGAGCACCACTGATACCCATTCAGGTGCCTGAGGAACCGTTCCACAAACTTATCATTGACTGTGTTGGTCCTTTGCCTCGGACCAGTGCAGGCAATGCATATATCTTAACCATCCTGTGTCCTACCACCATTTCCGATAGCAGTTCCAGTGAAAAATATTACGGCTGCTACAGTGGTGAAGAATCTACTGAAAATCTTCACCCAGTATGGATTTCCGAGGGAGATACAGAGCGACTGTGGCACCAACTTCACCAGTGATCTCTTCAAACGGACTCTGGAGGAGTTCAACATCAAACAGGTACTGTCCAGCCCCTATCATCCTGCTTCACAGGGTTCTCTCGAGCGTAGTCATCAAACCATCAAGGCACTCTTAAAAAAGTTTTGTAATGAGACCTCAAAGGATTGGGATAGGCAAATTGATCTCATCATGTGTATTTTCAGAAGTCTTCCCAACGAGTCACTAGGAGTATCTCCTTATGAGATGCTCTACGGACGTAAGTGCCGTACACCTCTCAAGGCTTTCAAGGATTCTCTACGTGATGCCACCTTCAGTGAGCATCAGAATGTGCCCCAGTATCTTCAAAATCTCCGACACATTCTAGAGAGGGTCCATTCCTTTGCCAGCAACAACCTACAGAAAGCCCAGGAGAGGATGAAGACTCGTTACGACCAGCACTGTAAAGTAAGGAAGTTTAAACCAGGAGACTTAGTGCTTGCCTATTTCCCTATCCCAGGTTCTCCTTTACAGAACAGGTTCTCAGGACCCTACCGTGTTAAGGAGTGCCGAAACAACTTCAACTACGTTCTCGAGACCCCCGATAGGCGGCGGAAGACCCAGCTGTGCCACATCAATTTACTCAAGCCCTACCATGGGGTTCCTCCCACTGTGTTAACCATTTCACCTCATTACAGTTCCATATAGCCACAGTGAGACTTTCCCTGCTTCTCCTTCCAAAGCANGGTTCAACATCAAACAGGTACTGTCCAGCCCCTATCATCCTGCTTCACGGGTTCTCTCGAGCGTAGTCATCAAACCATCAAGGCACTCTTAAAAAAGTTTTGTAATGAGACCTCAAAGGATTGGGATAGGCAAATTGATCTCATCATGTGTATTTTCAGAAGTCTTCCCAACGAGTCACTAGGAGTATCTCCTTATGAGATGCTCTACGGACGTAAGTGCCGTACACCTCTCAAGGCTTTCAAGGATTCTCTACGTGATGCCACCTTCAGTGAGCATCAGAATGTGCCCCAGTATCTTCAAAATCTCCGACACATTCTAGAGAGGGTCCATTCCTTTTCAGCAACAACCTACAGAAAGCCCAGGAGAGGATGAAGACTCGTTACGACCAGCACTGTAAAGTAAGGAAGTTTACACCAGGAGACTTAGTGCTTGCCTATTTCCCTATCCCAGGTTCTCCTTTGCAGAACAGGTTCCAGGACCCTACCGTGTTAAGGAGTGCCGGAACAACTTCAACTACGTTCTCGAGACCCCCGATAGGCGGCGGAAGACCCAGCTGTGCCACATTAATTACTCAAGCCCTACCATGGGGTTCCTCCTACTGTGTTAACCAATTTCACCTCATTTACAGGTCCATACAGCCACAGTGAGACCTTCCTGCTTCTCCTTCCGAAAGCACTGACACTGAGACAGCGCTCTCTAACTCAGAAATCCTTACTGACCTTCACCATCATTTTCAGGACGATAATAGTGCTCCACTCATCAAATCATCAGAGAACATCAGGAGTGTTTCGAGATGATCCCCAAGAGTGTACTGTGACTCAGCACGACATCCAACTGCTACCTGACACCCAGCCGATTCGGCAACCGTTCTACCGAATCAGCCCGAGCAAAACGGAAGTCATGCGGGCTGAGGTACAGTATCTCTTGGACCATGGACTGGCTACCCCCTGTGAGTCCCCCTGGGCCTCACCATGCATCCTGGTACCCAAACCTCACGGCAAAATCCGTCTGTGCACGGATTATAGGAAGTTGAACCAGGTCACAGTGAAGGACGCCTACCCAATACCCAGGATAGACGACATTTTGGATGCCATTGGTAATGCCCGCTACCTGTCTCAGGTAGATACTCAAGGGTTACTACCAGGTGAGTTTAACGGAGCGAGCTAAGGTACTGTCCGCCTTTATAACCCCGTTTGGTCTCTACAGGTACAATCGCCTTCCCTTTGGACTCTGCAATGCCCCAGCACTTTCAGAGAGCTGTCAACCGCGTCATCCAGGGCTTGGACAACACCTATGCCTATTTGGATGACATCGTGGTAGCATCCAACACCTGGAGCGAACACCTGCTCCAGCTACAACGATTGTTCTACAAGCTCCTGAAAGCCGGCCTCACCATCAATCTGGGCAAGTCCACCTTCGCGAAAGGTAAAGTGCGGTACCTGGGTCATGTTATAGGGAGTGGCAGCCTGGCTCCGTTAAACATTCACATTCAAGCAATCCAACAGTATCCACAGCCTACTACCACGAAGCAGCTCCTGCGCTTTCTTGGTCTTGCTCCTATTTCCGTAGGTTTGTGAAGAATTTTTGCACTGCTGCAACCCCATTAATCACCTTAACCAGTCCCAAGCAACGGTATAATTGGACCACAGGGCAAACCGTTGCATTCGAACAACTCAAATTCCTCCTCTGTTCAAATCCCTTCTCGCCTCACCAGATATCAGAAGCCTTTCATCCTCCATCGACGCCAGTGGTACGGCATCGGAAGTGTCTTAATGCAGCAGCGAGGCGAGGAGGTTCTACCTGTCAGCTACTACAGTTGCAAGTTGAAGCCTCATCAGAAGAACTACAGTACTATAGAGAAGGAACTCCTCTCCATCGTCCTGAGCTTACAACACTTTGCACCATATCTGCACGGTGCTAGGTCCACTACCATCTATTCGGACCACAACCCTCTGAGATTCTTACATCAAGCCCAATTTAATAACCAACGTCTGCTGCGATGGGCTTTATATCTTCAAGGCTTCAATTTAAAGATCTGCTACTTCAAGGGGCTGATAACATCATCGCTGACGCCCTCTCCAGAGTGCATGAGGTAGAGGCAGCTCCACCTCCCACTCTACCTCCAGTGAACGTGACTCACCCGGAACAGCAGGCTTCGGGGGAGAGTTGTGACGATATCTCTTATCAGAGATTTAGCCTGCTATTTTCGTATTTCATCCGTCCTCAACAATATGCTAGATACGTTTTGTAGTGGCTAAACGTATATATCAAGACAGCCACACACACCTCAACTCCCTCCTTCCCCCACTCCAGCACCTGCTGCACACCTGGTCGACGCGCCGAACCCTTCAACTGCCTAACTAGCCACTTGCGGCCGTCCAGCGTTCTCATTGCCGCCAACCAACACACCACTCCCGTTCCTCGCCAATCACAATCATCGCCAGTTATTGTTGGAGTCCCTTGCATTTCTGCCAGCCAGAATATATCTCGTGCTCCTGCTATGAACACCTGAATTTGACCCACCTCGTGTGATCAAATAAGAGGTTCTTAGCTAGCGCATATATTCCCAGCACATTTTATTTTGTTAACGTAACCAGTTCCCCCTTTTCACTTTGTTATAATTTATATATTTTTCCTTTACATTATTGTAAATGCCAAGGTATCGTCTTTATTTTATTTTGTGTTTCTAGATTAAAGTAAAGTATTTTATTATTTTTGTGTTTTGTGTATCTTGCCTTACCACAGATTATCAGACAAGCAGTCACCTTTTTTTTTCCTTTTTTTTATATTTTAATTTAAGTATATGTGGCCCAGCACTGACACCTGCTAGTTGGAAGACTGCCGACCACCATTTCCAACACGTTACCGTCACAGTATGTATATAAAACCTGCTTGGATGCGAATGAAATATTGTGTGAAAATTTCAAAGGAATCGGTGAAAATTTTTCGGAGATTAGCGATTTTGAACAATCGAACACTTCCAGTTTATATATATAGATAACAGAAGATAGCATTATGCAGCGCCCAACAATAGCTGACTTTACAAGGGTGAACTGATGGCTCCAGTTTTACCATCGTCAGTTAACCTTAATAAAAAAGTATCGTACACCATAATCCTTTGACCATATAATGTTGGCAATACTAGCTCGAGGAAAGAGAGACAGTGTTGCATCACCATTAAACCAATATAAACATAAATGTTATGTAACTGATGAATTTGAGAATGGATGAGGGAGGCATGAGAAACATCGATACCGTCATCAGTTACAATGACCTTCACAGACATTCTGAACACCACCATTAGTTATCATAATATGCAAGCTTAAGGCACGAACAACACGATGTTACTCCTGATAAATAATATTATAATTAATGATATCATGCTTCACTAGTTGTTATCTAACAATAATGACTTGAGAAGAGAGCAACATTGTGTTATCATTGTCAGATAAACAAGATGATGATCATTGAAGATATCCTTTCATCAAACAAGTTGTTATATGATTACACAAGCTTGAGACAAGGAAAACAAGGAGTTGTCAATGTTAGTTAAACAATATTACTAATAAAAATATTATGTATCCCACAGTTGTTAACTGAGCAAAAGTCTTGAGACTTAAGCAAAAATGCGGTAACTATGTAATTAAAACATCATTACATAATTCTTCAGTTCCACAATTATTAGCTGACCAGAATATATTGACAACAAAGCAGGAGTGTTTTTACAGTTTATATGAATATATTTTCTACACAACACCAGTTACTGTATGACTAGACTAACCTCAATAACAAGGTTTTGATATTGTCTCACTTTCATTATAGAATACATTTTACTCGTGAAGGCCTAAGGCCCATACAAGGCAGTTTTTATTGATATTGAATTCAACTTACACGCTATTATATATATATATATATATATATATATATATATATCCGCCTGGATCATCGGGCCCTAAGTATTGGTGTTGCTCTGCGCCTTGCCGTCCCTATCTCCACCGAGCACCGGTGTATTTGCGGCCAGGCACGGGCAGACCAATACGGCAGCCATGGTCTCATCTGTCGTAAGACACAGGGAAAGATGCTAGACACGAGGCAGTCAATGACATCATCAAGAGAAGTTTGGCTACAGCTGTGTGTCCAGCACAAAGGGAACCCAGTTGTGCAGACCTGACAACAGCCAAAAACGCCCAGATGGAGTCACCCTGCAGCCATGGAGGGAAGGTAAACAGGTCGTATGGGATTACACCTGTGCATCTACATTGGTGATACCTATTACGTTACAGCTCAGAGGAGGGAGGTGGGGCAGCCACTTCAGGGGACCCAGAAAATCCACAAGTACAGGGACCTAGAACGTTGTTGCAGGTTCGTGCCGATAGGCTCAGAGACTCTGGGCGCCTGGGGTAAATGTGCACTCAAGTTTTAAATGAGATTGGTGAGGAACTCATTGGGAAAACTAGAGACCCACGAGCAGCCAGTTCCTGTTCCAGCGCCTCAGTGTCGCAGTGCAGAGGGGAAATGCGTGCTGTATCCTGGTACGCACCCAACCTCCGAGGAGCTGGACGAGGTCTTCGAACGCTGATTGTTTAATTGTTATATATTTGTGTGTGTGGTGTTGTTCTCTGTAAACTGTAGCATTGCAATAAAATAAAACAAAACATACAAAAAATAATAGAGGTGGTAGGAGAAGAAAGAATTAAGTATTCAGTGAGAATCCACAAGATCTTCTCTGAATGCTCTTTGTTTTCTTCTTCGAGGATGGGGTCCCTACAATTGCACAGAGGTGGTACCCTAATATATATATATATATATATCTATATATATATATATTATATATATATATATATAATATATATATATATATATATATATTATATATATATTAA
>WNGS01061416.1:0-11220 GCA_020271785.1 Procambarus virginalis
AAAATAAATAAAATGTTTATTCAGGAAAGGTACATACATAGAGAGATTTTACATAAGTGATCGATTTATAGATAGAGCTAGTACATACAATGCCTAAAGCCACTATTACGCAATGCGTTTCGGGCAAGAAAACATTAATATCTAAAACTTAATACTAATTGAACAAAAGAATAAATGTTTTGAGAACAGATACAAATAAAGGTACAAAAAAAAGGGGGGAACATGACTGAAAAGCAGCACAAATACAATATGTAGACAAACAGCGTTGAATAAAAAAAAAATAAGACATGGGTTGACAATAGAGGGGTAAGGTAGGTTACAGGGAGTTTATCAGGTAGTGTTTAGTTTTAATCTTAAACTGGTTGAGAGAGGTACAGTCTTTAACATGGTTGGGAAGGTCATTCCACATTCTGGGTCCCTTGATTTGTAGAGCATTTCTAGTTTGGTTAAGTCGTACTCTTGGAATATCAAAACTGTATTTATTTCTGGTGTGGTGCTCATGGGTTCTGTTACAGCTTTCAATGAAGCTTTTGAGGTCAGGATTGGCATTACAGTTCAGCGTTTTATATATGTATAATACACATGAGAGAATGTGCAGTGACTTAATATCTAACATATTGAGAGATTTGAGTAGGGTACCGAGTGATGTCTGGGGCCAGAGTTGGATATTGTCCTAATAGCAGCTTTGTGTTGAGTAATTAGAGGACGTAAATGATTTTGGGTAGTAGAACCCCAAGCACAAATACCATAGTTGAGATATGGATAGATGAGGGAGTAATAGAGAGTCACCAGGGCAGGGCGGGGTACATAATATCTGATCTTAGAAAGAATGCCAACAGTTTTTGAAACTTTTTTTGATATATTTAGAATGTGTCCCTGGAAATTAAGCTTGTGATCAATGAGAACGCCAAGGAATTTGCCATCTAATTTGTTACAAATTTGGGTATTGTTAATCTTGAGATTTATTTGGTTAGAGGATTTATTGCCAAACAGAATATAGAAAGTTTTGTCAATGTTAAGGGTGAGTTTGTTGGCAGTTAGCCAAAGATGGACTTTATTAAGCTCGGTATTTACTGTGGCATTTAGAGCAAGGGGGTCAGGACTGGAGTAAATGAAGGTTGTGTCGTCAGCAAATAGAATTGGTCTAAGGTGTTGGGAGGCATTTGGAAGGTCATTAATGTAGATGAGAAAGAGGAGAGGGCCAAGTATACTGCCCTGAGGAACACCAATGTTGATGGGTAGGGTAGGAGAAATTGAATTGTTCACAGAAACATACTGGAGTCTGTCAGTAAGGTAAGATTTGAGGTATTGCAGGGAGAGTCCTCTGACTCCATAATGATGTAATTTAAGAAGAAGGTTTTGGTGGTTCACAGTGTCAAAAGCCTTACGCAGGTCCACAAATAACCCAACAGGGAACTCATTTTTATCAAGAGCTGCATGAATTAAGTTAATCATACTAATAAGTGCATCGTTAGTGCTTTTTTTAGGTCTGAAGCCATATTGGCAAGAGCTAAGTATATTGTGCTTGGCTAGATAAGAGTAAAGCTGCTTGTAGATTAGTTTTTCAAAAATTTTTGATAAGTTAGGCAGGATTGAAATAGGTCTGTAGTTGTTAACATCAGTGAGATCACCACATTTGTGGACAGGGGTTACTCTCGCTTTTTTAGAATATCTGGGAAGGTTTGGAGTTCAAGTGACTTGTTGAAGAGCAATGTAATTGCAGGGGCTAAGGATCTGGAGGCTTTTTTGTAAATTAATGTCGGAATCTCCTCAAGGGCACTAGACTTGGTTTTAAGGGAAAGGATTATCTCATTGACATCAGTGGAATTAGTAGGCTTTAGGTACAGAGACTGTGGATAGTTACCTGTAAGGTAGTCCTTAACCTCAGTACTGGAAGAAGGAATATCATTTGCAAGGGATGACCCAATGGAAGAGAAGAACCTATTGAACTCAATAGCAGAATCAGATGCTGAAAGCTGACCATCGTTATTTGACAGGAGTGTTGGTTTGTTGTTTAAAATCTTCTTTGATCCCAAGATTTGTGAAATTGTGCTCCAAGTTTTTTTAATGTTGCTCTTTATTTGGGTAAATTTATCTTCGTAGTATTTAGTTTTGGCTCGTCTAATTATCTTAGATAGCAGTAAAGAGTAATTCTTTGAGAATTCTTTAGAGACGGTTCCTAGCCTATACTTCTTCTCAAGGTCATGTTTTTTATTAATGGATTTAAGTATTCCCTTTGTAAGCCAGGGATTGTTAAGCCTTTTGGTAGTGACTTGTTTTGTAAGCATAGGACAGTGGGTGTTATAAAGGCTTAGAGTTTTTTGAAGAAAAGATTGTACTGCTAGGTTGATGTCCCCTATGTTACCTAACTCTGACTCCCAGTTGACATTATCAGCAGCAGTTATAAAATTGCCTATAGCAGATTCATTGTGCAGCCTAAAACTTATCTCCCTTGACTCTAGAGGTGGTTTGTTAATGTTAGTTAAGAGAAATGTGGGGTAATGGTCTGTAGTACTGTCGGTGATTATACCTGAAGTAAGCGGAGAGGTTATGTTGGTCCAGATGTGATCTAGAGTCGTGGCAGTACTATCAGTGATTCTGGTAGGTCTAGTGATTAAGGGTATGAGGAAGCAGGAATTCATACAGTTGAGGAAGCTAACAGTAGTAGGGTGCTCAGGCTCGCAGAGGTCAATATTAAAGTCCCCTGCGATAATTAGATGGTTTTTGTTAAGTCTGTTATCGAGTATTAGATTTCTAAGGTTTGAATTGAATTCGGGCACATCAGTGTTAGGAATCCTATAGACTGCTCCCACAGACAGGATAGACTCGGTACCCTTTACTCTGAAACTGGCGAAGATATACTCCCCACAGCAGTCTCTAGTTCTAATTACTTTTAAGCATGTTAGTTCATGATGGTAGTAAAGAGCAGTACCACCACCTCTCTGAGTTTGACGACAGTTGTGAATTGCCAAGTAGTTAGGCATGTTAAAGAGTTGAGTAGTATCCTCTTTCAACCATGTTTCAGTAAGTACAATAAAAGTGAATTTGTTGTCAATAGTTTCAATTAAGGCACTAACATCATCGAAGTGTTTACCTAGGGATCTAACATTTAAGTTGATTACAGAGATATTGTGATTATGTGTTAATACATTGTTTACATCATTTGCTGTAAAATATCTGCAGTTCAGATCATTAAAGTGATGATTGTCATAGATAGTGGATAAGAGGTTTAGTTCAGGGTCTAAACTTGCCTGCATAATAAGGATGGTTGCAGGAATACAAGGCAGGAATGGCAAATTACAAAAAAGAATTAAGACATAAAAGGGGAAAATATATATAAAACAAGTCTATACAACACACAAACAAAATGAACAAAAAAAAAAGAACAAAAAATGAGGTAGCTTACAGGTACTCTCAGGTACACTAGCTGTAAGTAAATAATAATTGATAAAATTGATAGGTAAGATTTCCTGAGACCTGGAACTTTAAGAACAAGAGGTCATAGATATAAACTAGCTAAACACAGATGCCGAAGAGTTTTAGTTTAGTTCATTTATTATGCACCCCATACCCATCTTGTGGGCGGTAGTGGAAAGGGTTACAGAGGCACATAATGGGCTCAGGGACTGAACCCCACAATTCATTTAGCTAAGCAAGTTACAATCTTGATGAGCTAGTTACAAAATTCAATATAAGTCGTCACATCAACAATGGGTTCGAGATCGACCTCAAATACAGGTTCTAAATTAAGCAACTGACATATGTGGAGAGCTAGTGTCAAAATTTATATGTTTGTCCTGCACACCGCCCCCCATCCAGTGGGCAGCGGTGGATAGGTTACAATCACTCAGTTACTACCTACAGTTAGCAAACTGGGGATATTTGGCTAAAATTTCTGGTAGATGCCGAAGAAATATAAGAAAATTCACTTTCGCAAACAGAGTGGTAGACGGTTGGAACAAGTTAGGTGAGAAGGTGGTGGAGGCCAAGACCGTCAGTAGTTTCAAAGTGTTATATGACAAAGAGTGCTGGGAAGACGGGACACCACGAGCGTAGCTCTCATCCTGTGTCTATACATGTCTAAGTGTAACTACACTTAGGTAATTACATGGGTGCTAAAACGCAGTACGACGCATTTACAGAAAACGGATTCTTCCCACCTGTGTGAGGATGGGATGGACCCCAGACTAAAGTAGAAGATGATGAGCCATATAAGCCGGCGGAGCTGGGAGGAGGAGGCCGTCGGCAGGCTGTTGACGGGGAGCTGTTGCTGCCTCTCGGGGTTATGGGGGTGACGGTGTAGCCCGCGGCCCACCACACTGCATGTTCACAACCACACAAACTTACACAACAAACTTACTTACTTTGCCCGAAACGCATTGCGTAATAGTGGCTTTAAGCATTGTATGTACTAGCTCTATCTATAAATCGATCCACTTATGTAAAATCTCTTTATGTATGTACCTTTTCTGAATAAACATATTTATTTATTATTTATACCTGTTACTTTACAATTATCATTTGTCAAATTTTTTATATATTCATCTTGACAGTCTCTACTGATTTTTTGTTCTCCCCACCAAACTTGTGTATCCTCCATGGCTATCTAGTGACCTGAGTGTATCTCTATTTAAACTACCTCATTTTGTCTTAGTGTAACTTTAGTATTAAACCATAGTGTACTTATAATAATATAGTAAGCAAGCTTTTCATTTTATAAATTTCATAATTGCTTTTTTACTTTTTTGATCATCTATTGTTATTAATTATTCTAGTTCAGTTTTTACATTCCTAGTTCCCATTAAGTTTTTATTACTTAAATTACCTGCTCTACAAATGCTCTACAAATCAAGGGACCCAGAATGTGGAATGACCTTCCCAACCATGTTAAAGACTGTACCTCTCACAACCAGTTTAAGATAAAAACTAAACACTACCTAATTAACTCCCTCTAACCTACCTTACCCCTATAATGTCAACCCATGTCTGTTATTTTTTTAAACAACGCTGTTTGTCGACCTAATTGTATTTTTCCTGTTTTCAGCCATGTTCCCCCCTTTTTATTTTTATTTATTCCCAACACATTTTATACTTTAATCTCAATTAGTATTAAGTTTTAGTCTTTAATGTTTTTCCTGCCCGAAACGCTTTGCGTAATAGTGGCTTTAGGCATTGTATGTACTAGCTCTATCTATAAATCTATCAATTTTTGTTTCACCTCTTGTATGTATGTACTTTACCTAAATAAACAATTGAATTTGAATTTGAATTTGTTAATCACAACTACCTCTTACTTAAACTCCATCATTATGGAATTCGAGGCCTTGCCCTGGATTATATCCGATCCTATCTTAGTGACAGACACCAAATGTAACCATCAACGATACAACTTCTTCCACTCTACCAATTACCGTTGGAGTGCCACAGGGCAGCATCTTAGGACATAAGAACATAAGAACAAAGGCAACTGCAGAAGGCCTATTGGCCCATACGAGGCAGCTCCTATTTATAACCACCCAATCCCACTCATATACATGTCCAACCCATGCTTGAAACAATCGAGGGACCCCACCCCCACAATGTTACGCGGCAATTGGTTCTACAAATCAACAACCCTGTTACTGAACTAGTATTTACCCAAGTCTTTCCTAAATCTAAACTTATCCAATTTATACCCATTGTTTCGCGTTCTGTCCTGTGTTGATACTTTCAATACCCTATTAATATCCCCTTTGTTATGTCCATTCATCCACTTGTAAACCTCTATCATGTCACCCCTAACTCTTCGCCTTTCCAGTAAATGCAATTTAAGCTTTGTTAATCTTTCTTCATATGAAAGATTTCTAATTTGGGGAATTAACTTAGTCATCCTACGCTGGACACGTTCAAGTGAATTTATATCCATTCTATAATATGGCGACCAAAACTGAACTGCATAATCTAATGGGGCCTAACAAGAGCAAGATTAGCTTGAGAACCACACCAGGTACTCACCTAGTTGTACTCACCTAGTTGTGCTTGCGGGGGTTGAGCTCTGGCTCTTTGGTCCCGCCTCTCAACCGTCAATCAACAGGTGTACAGTTTCCTGAGCCTAATGGGCTCTATCATATCTACACTTGAAACTGTGTATGGAGTCAGCCTCCACCACATCGCTTCCTAATGCATTCCATTTGTCAACCACTCTGACACTAAAAAAGTTCTTTCTAATATCTCTGTGGCTCATTTGGGCACTCAGTTTCCACCTGTGTCCCCTAGTGCGTGTGCCCCTTGTGTTAAACAGCCTGTCTTTATCAACCCTGTCGATTCCCCTGAGAATCTTGAATGTGGTGATCATGTCCCCCCTAACTCTTCTGTCTTCCAACGAAGTGAGGTTTAATTCCTGCAGTCGCTCCTCGTAGCTCATACCTCTCAGCTCGGGTACTAGTCTGGTGGCAAACCTTTGAACCTTTTCCAGTTTAGTCTTATGCTTGACTAGATAGGGACTCCATGCTGGAGCCGCATACTCCAGGATTGGTCTGACATATGTGGTATATAATGTTCTGAAAGATTCCTTACACAAGTTTCTAAAGGCCGTTCTTATGTTAGCCAACCTGGCATATGCTGCTGATGTTATCCTCTTGATATGAGCTTCAGGGGACAGGTCTGGCGTGATATCAACCCCCAGGTCTTTCTCTCTCTCTGACTCTTGAAGTATTTCATCTCCCAAATGATACCTTGTATCTGGTCTCCTGCTTCCTACCCCTATCTTCATTACATTACATTTGCTTGGGTTAAACTCTAACAGCCATTTGTTCGACCATTCCTGCAGCTTGTCCAGGTCTTCTTGAAGTCTCAAGCTGTCCTCCTCTGTCTTAATCCTTCTCATAATTTTGGCGTCGTCAGCAAACATTGAGAGGAATGAGTCTATACCCTCTGGGAGATCATTTACGTATATCAGAAACAGGATAGGTCCAAGTACAGAGCCCTGTGGGACTCCACTGGTGACTTCACGCCAGTCTGAGGTCTCACCCCTCACTGTAACTCTCTGCTTCCTATTGCTTAGGTACTCCCTTATCCACTGGAGCGCCCTACCTGTTACTCCTGCCTGTTTCTCCAGCTTATGCATCAACCTTTTATGGGGTACTGTGTCAAAGGCTTTCCGACAGTCCAAAAAAATGCAGTCCGCCCACCCTTCTCTTTCTTGCTTAATTCTTGTCACCTGATCGTAGAATTCTATCAAGCCTGTAAGGCAAGATTTACCCTCCCTGAACCCATGTTGATGGGTTGTCACGAAGTCTCTTCTCTCCAGATGTGTTACTAGGTTTTTTCTCACAATCTTCTCCATCACCTTGCATGGTATACAAGTTAAGGACACTGGCCTGTAGTTCAGTGCCTCTTGTCTGTCACCCTTTTTGTCTGGTGACAAGCTGTCTTGTTACTTACGCTGCTATTAATAAATCCGAGTGTCCGATTTGCCTTATTACGAACATTTATGCATTGATCCTTTTGTTTTAAATTCTTACTAATTATAACTCCCAGATCCCTTTCGCAATCCGACTTCGCAATCTCAACACCATCTAGCTCGTATCTTGTATCTCAGCAGGACCTCTCTATTTCTTATATATATCAATGATCTGCCTAATGTCTCTAATATTCTTAAACCTATATTGTTGGCTGATGATACTACCCTTATCTATTCAGACCCCAACCTACATACACTAAATAATGTTGTGAATAATGAACTAAAATAGTCCACTTATGGATGTCAACCAACAAACTTACACTAAACATAGAAAAGACTTACTACATCTTATTTGGAAGCAAATCATCAAATGCAATTCAGCTACAGATAGACAACATTAACATCAGTAATAAAAATGATGGCAAGTTTCTTGGCCTATTCCTGGACAAGAGACTCAACTTCAGCACCCACATTCAACACATAACTAAGAAAGTCTCTAAGACAGTTGGTATACTCTCCAAAATCATATATTATGTTGTTGACCAGACCACACACTAGAAGTTGAAGGGACGACGACGTTTCGGTCCGAACTGGACCATTCTCAAGTCGCTTGTGCCATTCTCAAGTCGCTTGAAAATGGTCCAGGACGGACCGAAACGTCGTCGTCCCTTCAACTTCTAGTGTGTGGTCTGGTCAACATACTTCAGCCACGTTATTGTGACTCTTCGCCTACATACAGATATTATGTTCCTAACTCTGCTCTCCTCTCACTATATTATGCACTAATATACCCCTATCTTAATTATGGTATCTGTGCATGGGGGTCTACCACTGCAAACCACCCTAAGCCCATCATCACCCAGCAAAAATCTGCTATCAGAATAATAACTAACTCTGCTTTCAGACAACACTCAGCTCCCTTGTTTAAATCCCTAAACTTGCTAAATATTAACTCCCTCCACACATTCTCTTGTGTCAACTACATTTACAAAACCCTGTTCTTAAATGCAAACCATACTCTGAAACTCTCCCTGGACAGATGTAATAGGACCCATTATCACCACACCAGAAATAAATACTGTATCTCTTTGATATCCCCAGGGTTAAACTTAATCTGTGTAAACACTCTATGCAAATTAAGGGACCTAGTCTAAGGAACTCACTCCCTAGTGAATTGAAAAACTGTAAAACTTTTGCCTTATTTAAAAGCAAAACCAAAAAGTACCTAATTTCATCTTCTTAGTTTCCTACACTGAGCTTTAATTTGCTCTGTACCTAGTGTTACCCAATCTCCTAATTTGTATGTATTTAACCCAAACAACCTTATCTTTGTGTTCATTGCTGTCTTCTTTTATGTGCTAGCCATATGCTGTATTGTGCCTACCAATTTTTGTCAACAACCATTCAAGCTGTCATTGCAATCAATCTTAGCTACCTATGTGCTTTAATATACTGTACCTACAATTTTCTCTCATCTTTTTTTTTCTTGCCATGTAACTGTTATCATGTTTTTTTATAAATTTTGCAAGTATTTACCTACTTAAAATTTTCTTAGATTAAGAACCTGCCCGAAACGCTGCGCATACTAGTGACTTTACAAGATTGTAATTACCATATTATGTATCCTCACATTCCCAATGTACCTTAATTGTATGTGCATAAATAAATAAATAAATAAAATAAATAAATAAATAAATAAATAAATAAATAAATAAATAAATTATACAATGTATGTATATGATGTAACTATATAACCTGAGCTTCTAAAAGCACCTTAATCACCTTCAGTGATTAAGTGCTTAATTGCACACTAGTTTCTTTATCAGCTATCTCACCCTGTCAGAGTAAATGAGACAAATGTATGTGAATGCATGTGTGTATATATGTATGTATGTATATATGTGTGTGTGTGTGTGTATGTATATGTATACCTTGAGGTGCTTCCGGGGCTTAGCGTCCCCGCGGCCCGGTCATCGACCAGGCCTCCTGGTTGCTGGACTGATCAACCAGGCATGGGTATAAAGTATATATGGAAGCTGATCAGAAATACATTTAATGTACATTAATGACACTGTGTAAAAGACACATCGAACACTTTATGTAAGGCATACGTAAATCTGCGTATCTATGTATTTATGTATGTAGGTTAGCTTAGCATTTTAAAAGCACCGACTCACCTTCTGTGGTTGATTGTTCAATAAACCCTTGAATATATTGTAACGTACGTTTATGTTACGTTGTTGGGCAGATTAGATACACAGTGTTTGATGAGTTTTATATTTATTTAGTAGTCCTGGATACAGCAGTGTCGTAGACGTTGAGACGAAGCCTGGAGCAGAGCAGAGAGCTGAGTGAGGCCAGAGTCGTGGAGCTCTATGTGGGTGAGCGTGGCGGCTCGATTGGGAATTGCGAGTGTCTGAACTCGGGAGCGAGAGCGTTGTAGCTGGATGCGGTCGTAGTCTGCTGTCTGCTCTGTGTCGAAGCTGTAGCGTCTTGGGTCGACTAGAACTGCCCAAGCCGAGTACTACATTCTTGACTGGAGATTGTACTGGTCTGCTGTTCTCACATCGCTGGGTTATATGGTGATTACACCTCAGCTCCCTCCAACAAGGTGAGAAGAGTATTACCTGTAATGGGGAAAGGATTGTAGCTTGTGTGATTAGTAATGCATTAAGATAATGAGATATTGGAGCGAGTATAAGGATTACTCGCTACAATATGTTTAACACATCTCTAACCCTGCCCATGGAGGACAGAAGAAAATGTATATATGCTGGTTAGTATTGTAAATCTGTGGCCACATAAGTGGTAGAAAAAAAAACTCCATGACCGATAAGCTACTAAATGTCACTATAAAAACATATGTATCTTCACTTGAGCTTTATATATGTCTATGCTAAAGTATTTAAAATGAAGCTTATATTTCTATCTTTCTTAAGACATATAAAACATTTGTGTTTATTAACGAATTTATGTGAAATAAGCATAGTTTCTGTGGCTTGGAAGAAAATGCACATCAAGTGGGGGCTTAATTTATTATTAATTATTATGTAAATTAATTACATAAATTAATTATTATATAAATTAATTACAAATTAATTATATAAATTAATTACAAAATTAATTATTACAAAATTTATTACATAAATTAAAATAATAATCATAGATGACTATTATTGAGCTTATCACTTTGGGAGTTCCGACGGAGCACCCCCAAAGGCAACACAATTCGTTGGAAATTGGGACAAGTGTCCTCAGCAAAACCGCATTGGCGTCTTCCCCGGAAAGGCCAGGGGATGCAGGGGATCCCGGGAGGCGGGTGGGCGTTTTGAGTGTATCGCCCGGGAACGCAGCAGCGAGACGATTGGTGCGTCCCCGTGCGCGCGTAAATACCCTCCCCCCAAGATGCACGCTCAACCATGGTCGGTTAGCCACCGAGTATGGTATTACATTTTCTTCCTTCCCAGAAATTCCGCCGTTTGCCTTGCATACAGCATCTATTTTCTGTGGCTTGGAAGAAAATGCACATCAAGTGGGGGCTTAATTTATTATTAATTATTATGTAAATTAATTACATAAATTATTATATAAATTAATACAAAATAATTATATAAATTAATTACAAAATTACTTATATAAATTAATTACAATTAATTATTACCAAATTTATTACATTAAATAAAATAATAATCATAGATGACTATTATTGAGCTTATCACTTTGGGGGTTCCGACGGAGCACCCCAATCCCGTGAGGGCCAGCGGCGCGGAACCCCCACC
>WNGS01061421.1:0-7500 GCA_020271785.1 Procambarus virginalis
ACAAATCGATAACAAACATGCATCATATGATACAACTAATAAAAAAACATACGGATAAAACACGAAAACAAGCAAACCAAGCGCACCAATACTGACAACAACAAAAAAACAGACAATAAATACAGAGAAAATAAAAAAAAAGTAAAATAAAAATCGGAAATTTTCAGAGAAAATAAAAAGTAGATAAAAATCTGAAATTTTCAACAGAAAAGAAGGGTGGAGGTTTATACAGGTCCCAGGAAGCCCAAGCGCGCGCTGGCTTCATCGGACTTAGACAAACAGCTGGGAACTCATTCGGGCGCACTGCCGCTCAAGGAATATTTATTCTTCCTACGTGTTGTCTTATACTGACATGAGGGAGAGGCAGGAATGCTGTGGCCGGGAGGTTCTGCATGTATTACAAATCCCAACGAGTCGTCGCCGTCGTCGTCGTCTTGGATGAAAAATAAGAGTAGCTGATGTACACATTTTTGACAGGGATCCGTCAGCCTACCAGATAAATTCCATTTTGTCAAATCTTCAGTCATCGTGATAAAAAAATGAGTTTAATTTACTTCCTTGAACAGTTTATATTGCTAAGTAATTTATGTTTCTATATTATATATATACAGTATATATGAATGAAAACTCACACCCCAGAAGTGACTCGAACCCATACTCCCAGGAGCAACGCAACTGGTATGTACAAGACGCCTTAAACCACTTGACCATCACGACTTAAACCACTTGACCATAATGAGGTGATAGCCGAGCTATTTGAACCACCCCCACCCCGCCGGCACTCGGATGGTTATCTTGGGCATGCATTTTTAACCAAATCACCTCATTCTTTTGGGGCACACGTGAGGAACACAAATGCGAACAAGCTGAATGGTCCCCAGGACTATATGCGAATGAAAACTCACACCCCAGAAGTGACTCGAACCCTACTCCCAGGAGCAACGCAACTGTATGTACAAGACGCCTTAAACCACTTGACCATCACGACCGGACATAATGAGAAGATAGCCGAAGCTCTTTGAACCACCCCACCGCCGGCACTCGGATGTTATCTTGGGCATAGAGCATTTTCCAAATCACCTCATTCTTTGGGGGCACATGTGAGGAACACAATGCGAACAGCCTGAATGGTCCCCAGGGAACTATATGCGAATGCAAACTCCACCCCAGAAGTGACTCGAACCCATACTCCCAGGGAGCAACGCAACTGGTATGTACAAGACACCTTAAACCGCTTGACCATCACGACCGGACATAATGAGGTGATAGCCGAGCTATTTGAACCACCCCACCGGCCGGCACGCGGATGGTTTATCTTGGGCATAAGCATTTTACAAATCACCTCATTCTTTGGGGCACACGTGAGGAGCACAAATGCGAACAAGCCTGAATGGTCCCCAGGACTAGATGCGAATGAAAAACTCACACCCCTGAGTGACTCGAACCCATACTATATATATATATATATATATATATATATATATATGATATATATATATATATATTTATATATATATATATATATCATATATATATATATATATATATAATATATATGTGTGTGTGTGTGTGTGTGTGTCTATCACGAAAATAACACGTGACTTACAAATGGTCAGACCACGGAGGAAAAATGAAACAGGAATTTCCTTAAGTACTTTTCGTATATTATTACATCTCAGAAGGAGTCTGAAGATGTAATAATATACGAAAGTACTTAAGGAAATTCCTGTTTCTATTCTTCCTCCGTGGTCCTGACACTGTCACATTTTTAATCACGTGTTTATTTTCGTGATTTACACACACACACACACACACACCACACACACACCACACACAAACACACACACACACACACACACCACACACACCACTACACACAACACACACAACACCACACACAAACACAACACACACACACACACACACAACACACCACACACACACCCACACACACACCACACACACACACACATTTAATCTCATGTTTATAAATACAGGCTGTTTTTAACACAAGGGGCACACGCCACTAGGGGACACATTTGTAAACTGAGTGCCCAAATGAGCCACAGAGATATTAGAAAGAACTTTTTTAGTGTCAGATTGGTTGACAAATGGAATGCTTAGGAAAGCGATGTGGTTGAGGCTGACTCCATACACAGTTTCAAGTGTAGATATGATAGAGCCCATAGGCTCAGGAAACTGTACACCTGTTGATTTGACGGTTGAGAGGCGGGACCAAAGAGCCAGAGCTCAACCCCCGTAAGCCAACTAGGTGAGTACAACACACACATACACATGTATATATTATATATATATATATATATATATATTAATATATATATATATATATATATATATATATATATAAAGGTGTGATGGTACCACCTCTAGTGCAATAGTAGGGACCCATATAGCCTCGGAGAAGAAAATAAAGGTATTCAGAGAAGACCTTGTGGATGCTCACTGAACACTTTCTTCTCCATACGCATGGGATATAGACGTATCTGGCAGCTTTCTCAAAACCCAAAAGTCGAGTACACAATGGTGTCAACTTTGTGAAAGAGAAAACATGCACTCTCTTGAACATTATATTGTAGAATGTCCATACTGGCTGACTTTCGCCCCCCTGGGCTAAGGTATACTGAACTTTGTACTTACTATATGAGTACTGGACACTGATGAGATATTGGACTTGTAGCCAAGATTGACCATGTAATAGATTAATTATACAATGTATATGAGGTAACTATATAACCTGAGCTTGTAAAGCACCTTAATCACCTTCAGTGATTAAGTGCTTAATTGCACACTAGTTTTTTTATCAGCTATCTCACCCTGTCAGAGTAAATGAGATAAATGTCAGTGAATGCATGTGTGCATATATGTAATAATGTGTGTGTATGTGTATGTATGTATGGGTATAAAGTATATATGGAAGCTGATCAGAATTACATTTCATTTTCACCTTTGTAAATGTACATTAATGACACTGTGTAGATGACACCTCGAACACTTATGTAAGGCATACATAAATCTGTGTATCTATGTATTTACGTATATGGGTTAGCTTAGCATTTTTAAGCACCGACTCACCTTCAGTGGTTGATTGTTTCAATAAACCCTTCAAATATATGTTTAAAAACACATCTCTAAACCCTGTCTATGGAGGACAGAAGAAAATGTATATATGCTGGTTAGCATTGTTAATGTGTGGCCACGTCTGTGGTAGAAAACAATAAAAAAAAATAAAAAAAAAAAGTATGTTTAAGACAGGCATCTTATTGCGTCGTAATTAAAATTATTTACCTAATCTTAAACCTATAATAGGTTAAGTAACAATTGTAATTACGAAGCTATAAGATGCTTATTTTAACATACTAACAAGGTTGGTAAGGTCGGTGTTTTCTATGAGATTTTCAAGGGAACTATTATGTTAAGTATGGCACCTATGCACATATTTATTAAGTCTATTTTGACTTATTAAATTTGCGAGGACGGGTTGCAACATATATATTATATATAGATATATATATTGTATATATATATATATATTTATTAATATGACCGAAAAAGTAAGATAAATAATTCCTAACACGAATTTCTCAATGTTAATTATGTTTCTTTTCATCGATAGATACAGCGAGATAGCAGGCGGCTTGACTTCTGCGATGCACTACACATCAAGAAGTCACACCAGCAATCAACAGCCAAGTTATTGCACACTATATTCTACCCACTTCAAGACTCCGCACCAATATAGAAGCATCAAGAAATATGGGCCAATAGGCCCTTTGCAGTTACTACTTCCATTCTTTCCCTTTAATTTATCCAATTTATACCCAATGCACATGTTCTGTCTTGTGTTGAAGTCTTGTTCACCTCATCCAAAATGTTGTAACATATCACCACAAACCTCACCCAAATGCGGGTATATAAGATGATAGCTGTTTAAATGATAGCATAGTAAGAACTCTGTTTAGTGTTTGCAGGTTAATAGTTTGTGTGTGTGTAAACTAAAGTCTTAGAAAATGTAATAAGTTATTACGAAACGCGCGTTCAAGTGTCGCGTCAAGACTAAAAATAAAAATGAATTTGGAGAATTGATTTTTTAATTACCATCGACAGTGAATAGAACATAAGAAATATTGAGAAAATTCGTGTTAGAATTATTAATCTTACTTTTTCGGTCATATTTAAATAACATATGTCTACAGGAAAGACTGCTACCAAAAAAAAATATACTAATATATATATATATATATATATATATATATATATATATCTATATATATATATATATATCATATATATATATATATATATAATACAAATCTACAAATCCTCCAGGACTGACTCCCTCAAGTAATTCACATTTTTCGCCAGGCTATCGCTTAAGAAAACATCAACTTTCTCACCCAGATTAAATAGTCAAACAGAGTAATTAGTTTCTCCAGAATTTTAGCTCCGGCTATAACCTAATTTTAACGCCCGGCTCTCGGGATAGACTCGATTTTGTATGCTTTTTACCCAAGTATCGACGTGATACTTTTTTCTCGCAAGTTATAACGAACAGGAGGATGCACCATTTCGTTCCCTATAATGCTGAGTGTTTGAGAGCCTCGCTAATAACGAACGAATAGAAGGATAAGCCAGTTCCTTAATTACGAGTATTTGAAAGCCGAGTTTTGGCAGCGAAACAGAATTTTTTAAATTCATCGAAATATTTCGTCTGGGTTTAAGGAGCTAGAGAATGAAATGTTAAATGTTTTCGACCCAGAAACTTGCAAACATTGAACATTTGTGTTTCAAAACATTTTGGCTCAATACTCACTTAAAACAAGCATTCATGTTTTTAATATCTTTTCTTTCATCTTTGCTTCTGTAATTATATATTATTCCCTTATATACAGTTCTCATGTTGGTAGCGTTCTTCTAATGTTAGTAGCGTTCTTCTAATGTTAGTAGCGTTCTTCTAATGTTAGTAGCTTTCTTTCTAATGTTAGTAGCGTTCTTCTAATTTTAGTAAGCGTTCTTCTAATGTTAGTAGCGTTCTTCTAATGTTAGTAGCGTTCTTCTAATGTCAGTAGCGTTCTTCTAATATTGGTTGCGTTCTTCTAATGTTGGTAGCGTTCTTCTAATGTTGGTAGCGTTCTTCTAATGTTAGTAGCGTTTTTCTAATGTTGTAGCGTTTCTTCTAATTTTAGTAGCGTTCTTCTAATGTTAGTAGCGTTCTTCTAATGTTAGTAGCGTTCTTCTAATGTTAGTTGCGTTCTTCTAATGTTGGTAGCGTTCGTCTAATGTTAGTAGCGTTCTTCTAATGTTAGTAGCGCTCTTCTAATGTTGGTAGCGTTCTTCTAATGTTAGTAGCGTTCTTCTAATGTTAGTAGCGTTTCTTCTAATGTTAGTAGCGTTTCTTCTAATGTTAGTAGCGTTCTTCTAATGTTAGTAGCGTTCTTATAATGTTAGTAGCGTTTCTTCTAATGTTAGTTGCGTTCTTCTAATGTTAGTAGCGTTCTTCTAATGTTAGTAGCGCTCTTCTAATGTTGGTAGCGTTCTTCTTATGTTAGTAGCGTTCTTCTAATGTTAGTAGCGTTCTTCTAATGTTAGTAGCGTTCTTCTAATGTGTAGTAGCGTTCTTCTAATGTTAGTTGCGTTTTTCTATTAGACGAACGCTACCAACATTAGAAGAGCGCTACTAACATTAGAAGAACGCTACTAACATTGAGAACGCTACTAACATTAGAAGAACGCTACCAACATTAGAAGAGCGCTACTAACATTAGAAGAACGCTACTAACATTAGACGAACGCTACCAACATTAGAAAAACGCAACTAACATTAGAAGAACGCTACTAACATTAGAAGAACGCTACTAACATTAGAAGAACGCTACTAACATTAGAAGAACGCAACTAACATTAGAAGAACGCTACCACATTAGAAGAACGCTACTAACATTAGAAGAACGCTACTAACATTAGAAGAACGCAACTAACATTAGAAGAACGCTACTACATATAAGAACGCTACTAACATTAGAAGAACGCTACTAACATTAGAAGAACGCTACTAACATTAAGAAGAACGCTACTAACATTAGAAGAACGCTACTAACATTAGAAGACGCTACCAACATTAGAAGAAACGCTACTAACATTAGAAGAACGCTACTAAAATTAGACGAACGCTACCAACATTAGAAGAACGCAACTAACATTAGAAGAACGCTACTAACATTAGAAGAACGCTACTACATTAGAAGAACGCTACTAACATTAGAAGACGCTAACCAACATTAGAAGAACGCTACTAACATTAGAAGAACGCTACCAACATTAGAAGAACGCTAACCAACATTAGAAGAACGCAACCAATATTAGAAGACGCTACTGACATTAGAAGAACGCTACTAACATTAGAAGAACGCTACTAACATTAGAAGAACGCTACTAACATTAAAGAACGCTACTAACATTAGAAGAAAGCTACTAACATTAGAAGAACGCTACTACCATTAGAAGAACGCTTACTAACATTAGAAGAACCGCTACCAACATGAGAACTGTATAAGGGAATAATATATAATTTACAGAGCAAGATGAAAGAAAAAAGATATTAAAACATGAATGCTTTGTTTAAGTGAGTATTGAGCCAAAATGTTTTGAAACACAAATGTTCAATGTTTGCAAGTTTCTGGGTCGAAAACATTTAACATTTCATTCTCTAGCTCCTTAAACCCAGACGAAATATTTCGATGAATTTAAAAATTCTGTTTTCGCTGCCAAACTCGGCTTTCAAATACTCGTAATTAAGGAACTGCAGCTTATCCTGTATATTCGTTCGTTATTAGCGAGGCTCTCAAACACTCAGCATTATAGGGAACGAACTGGTGCATCCTCCTGTTCGTTATAACTTGCGAGAAAAAAAAGTATCACGTCGATACTTGGGTAAAAAGCATACAAAATCGAGTCTATCCCGAGAGCCGGGCGTTAAAATTAGGTTATAGCCGGAGCTAAAATTCTGGAGAAACTAATTACTCTGTTTGACTATTTAATCTGGGTGAGAAAGTTGATGTTTTCTTAAGCGATAGCCTGGCGAAAAATGTGAATTACTTGAGGGAGTCAGTCCTGGAGGATTTGTAGACTTTGTATATATATATATATATATTAATATATATATATATATATATACTCTCTCTCTATCTCTCTATCCTCTCTCTCTATCTCTCTTACGTCTCTTTTGGTAGCAGTCTTTCCTGTAGCAATATGTTATAGTTCCTATGCCCGAAATGGTAAGATTAATAATTCTCAACACGAATTTTCCTCAATATTTTTCTTATGTTCTATTCACTGTCGATGGTAATTAAAAACTCAATTCTCCAAATTCATTTTTATTTTAGTCTGACGCGACATTTGAACGCTGTTTCGTAATAACCTTATTACATTTTCTAAGACCTTTTATTTTACACACACACAACTATAACCACAAACACTAAACAG
>WNGS01061428.1:8535-24724 GCA_020271785.1 Procambarus virginalis
TGTACAAAATGAAATCTTCAGGGAACCAGATACAATAAGAATTCCAGAGAACAACATAGAGCACATAGAGGTGTCTAGAGACGAAGTGGAGAAAATGCTCAAGGAGCTAAATAAGAACAAAGCAGTTGGTCCAGATGGAGTTTCACCATGGGTTCTGAGAGAATGTGCACCTGAGCTCAGCATCCCACTTCAACTGATTTTTCAGGCATCCCTGTTTACAGGAGTTGTAGCTGATGTGTGGAAAAAGGCTAAAATAGTTCTAATTTACAAAAGTGGAAGCAGGGAAGACCCCCTAATTTTAGACCTGTATCATTGACAAGTGTAAAAGTCAAAATATTGGAAAAAAATAATTAAAACTAAATGGGAAGAACACCTGGAGAGAAATGATATAATATCAGACAGACAGTATGGTTTTCGATCTGGAAGATCCTGTGTATCGAATTTACTCAGTTTCTATGATCGAGCAACAGATATTACAGGAAAGAGATGGTTGGGTTGACTGCATCTATCTGGACCTAAAAAAGGCTTTCGACAGAGTTCCACATAAGAGGTTGTTCTGGAAACTGGAAAATATTGGAGGGGTGACAGGTAAGCTTCTAACATGGATGAAAAATTTTCTGACTGATAGAAAAATGAGGGCAGTGATCAGAGGCAATGTATCGGACTAGAGAAATGTCACAAGTGGAGTACCACAGGGTTCAGTTCTTGGACCAGTGATGTTTATTGTCTACATAAATGATCTACCAGTTGGTATACAGAATTATATGAACTTGTTTGCTGATGATGCTAAGATAATAGGAAGGATAAGAAACTTAGATGATTGTCATGCCCTTCAAGATGACCTGAACAAAATAAGTATATGGAGCACCACTTGGCAAATGGAATTTAATGTTAATAAATGCCATGTTATGGAATGCGGAATAGGAGAACATAGACCCCACACAACCTATATATTATGTGAGAAATCGTTAAAGAATTCTGATAAAGAAAGAGACCTAGGGGTGGTTCTAGATAGAAAACTATCACCTGAGGACCACATAAAGAATATTGTGCGAGGAGCCTATGCCACGCTTTCTAACTTCAGAATTGCTTTTAAATACATGGATAGCGATATACTAAAGAAATTGTTCACAACTTTTGTTAGGCCAAAGCTAGAATATGCAGCGGTTGTGTGGTGCCCATATCTTAAGAAGCACATCAACAAACAGGAAAAGGTGCAAAGACATGCTACTAAGTGGCTCCCAGAACTGAAGGGCAAGACCTACGAGGAGAGGTTAGAGGCATTAAATATGCCAAAACTAGAAGACAGAAGAAAAAGAGGTGATATGATCACTACATACAAAATGGTAACAGGAATTGATAAAATCGACAGGGAAGATTTCCTGAGACCTGGAACTTTAAGAACAAGAGGTCATAGATTTAAACTAGCTAAACACAGATGCCGAAGAAATATAAGAAAATTCACTTTCGCAAACAGAGTGGTAGACGATTGGAACAAGTTAAGTGAGAAGGTGGTGGAGGCCAAGACCGTCAGTAGTTTCAAAGCGTTATATGACAAAGAGTGCTGGGAAGACGGGACAACACGAGCGTAGCTCTCATCCTGTAACTACACTTTGGTAATTACACTTAGATAATTACACATCCACACCCACGCACACACACACACACACACACACACACACACACACACACACACACACACACACACACACACACACACACACACACACACACACACACACACACACACACACAAGAGCCCAGTAGACTCAGGAACCTGTACACCAGTTGATTGACAGTTGAGAGGCGGGACCAAAGAGCCAGAGCTCAACCCCTGCAAACACAACTAGGTGAGTACACACACACACACCCCAGGAAGCAGTTCCGTGACAGCTGACTAACTCCCAGGTACCTATTTACTGCTAGGTAACAGGGGCATTCAGGGTGAAAGAAACTTTGCTCATTTGTTTCTGCCTGATCCAGGAATCGAACCCGGGCCACAGAATTACGAGTACTGCGTGCTGTCCCCTCAGCTTCCAGACTACCAGACTCACGCACACACACAGAGTGTGTGTGTGCGTGAGTCTCACACTCACAGTCCAGACTCACACACACACTCCGACCAACCCAGGCCGGAGTTGCAAAATCTATTCTCGGTCTGGTGTACGTTGCATTCCTTGTTCGGGATACCTCTTAGTCTAGGATCCTCAAAGACACTCAAACATTTGACTAAGATTTGCAAGTGTGTTTCAGCCAATATTTTGTTAAAATGTTAATCGGGAAATAGATTCAGGATAATATAAAACTTTCAGATCATTGACTGCGTCTGGTTCCATAAGCCGTCTTATTTACTCTTAACGTGACCCTTGTTTGGGGGTCATTTGTCCTCTTAAGGTTTAACAACCTATTAAGGACATTCTCTGACGTTAAACCGGCTCCCCCCGTAGTCTCATTCTTCATTCCTCTTCCGTGTTAATTATTCTTATTAACTCGGAGTCGTCGACAAAATATGATATTATGCTCTTTCCTGTGACAAGTGGTGGACATGTGGGGGGGGGGGGGGAAGTGAGGAGTGCCAAGTGCCACTCTCAGCGGAACACTTCTTCTCTCACCTGTTTCTTATGAGAGAGAGAGAGACACTTCCTCATCCATTCAAGTTAAATCTTTAACTCTTTTTCCCAGTTAAATTAACCTATCATACCTGCATTTTCCCGTGTTTATCAACATTTATGTACATTAATCATTACACTTATGTATATTGAACATTACATTTACGTATACTAAATATTACATTTTTTAACATTAAAACCCATATCTATGACCCCTGTGCAAACTTTTCCAGGTCCCTACGAATGCCTACAGCGACCACGGCCCCTGACAGGGGCCTGACAGCTGAGTGGACAGCGCTTCGGATTCGTAGTCCAGAGGTTCCGGGTTCTATCCCCGGTGGAGGCGGAAACAAATGGGCAGAGTTTGTTTCCCCCTGATGCCCCTGTTACCTAGCAGTAAATAGGTGTCTGGGAGTTAGACAGCTGCTATGGGCTGCTTCCTGGGGGGGGGGTAACAAAAAGGAGGCCTGGTCGAGGACCGGGCCGCGGGGACGCTAAGCCTCGAAATCATCTCAAGGTCTCTCAAGACATACCTACGTGGTCTGCCTCATGTCAGGAAATAGGTCAATAAAACTCCTCAACCTACTGATGAACAGGAGACGAGGCTGATGAACCTAAAGACATTAACAATCTTCAGTTTCACGTACGGAAAGTGAACACACGTACCAAGAACACGGACAACTGGAGGATATAAAATTGATCTTTAATTTTTTGTCCATGTGCTCGACCCACGCAGCAAGACATATGAAAGTGCAACAAACACAACAGCCATTAAAAAATAATGACAATATATTCCCATTTATTCAGCTTCTGGGCCACATTCTTGGAATTCAATGCTTATAAAGAAGGAGAAAATACCCAATACCGGTATGATACGGAGGAAAAGTCTAAAAATAGTAAAATTCCACAGACCCTAAAAGTTGTGGAGATCGCCCCACTACACAAAGGAGGTAGTAAAGAATTGGATAAACAAATTAGAGACTATTCACACTAACACCCCACGTCATTACGACTATTGGGAATACAAGCTGGTTCGTATCACCTCTCCGAGAAGACACACTGACATTACGATTAAATCAAAATTTGACTAAATAGAATCTTTTTTTTCGCTTTCCATCATAAACACCTCTTGCTGTTGCTGAATTATATGATATTCTTCTTGAAATGTTTTTAATATATATTGTTTCATTTGTGTAATACAGTGACTATAGTTGTACCCCTTTATCCTGGTGAGGTGTCACAAGCCCTGTACCCCTTTATCCTGGTGAGGTGTCACAAGCCCTGTACCCCTTTATCCTGGTGAGGTGTCACAAGCCCTGTACCCCTTTATCCTGGTGAGGTGTCACAAGCCCTGTACACCATTATCCTGGTGAGGTGTCATAAACACTGAACATAATAATTCATGGCCGTTAGGCCTACTGTCTTACATTGGCCAACAGGCCTATTGTAATGTTTATATCTCCTCGTTTTTTTTATCTCTCTCTCACTCTCTCTCTCTCTCTCTCTCTCTCCTCTCTCTCTCTTCTCTCTCTCTATCTCTCTCTCTCTCTCTCTCTCTCTCTCTCTCTATCTCTCTCTCTCTCTCTCCCTCTCTCTCTCTCAATCTCTCTCTTATGTGTCTTTCTCTTTCAATATCTGCTCTTCTTTCACCTCCCTCCTCCTCCTATCGTTGTTCCTTCATGTCCTCTCTCTCCTTCTTCAGGGTCTTACGCTCCTGGTTGGGAAGGAGTGGACCAGTGAGTGTTATGGCTGATCTTCCTGTAGGTGCACACCGCGCCTCGCCCACACATTATCTGAGTGAAACCGGCCCTGCTTGGGGGTGGGGGGTGGGGAGGACTGGAAGGTGCTTGGGAAGGCTGGTGGTGTCAGGGACGAACAGGATGGGTGTCAAGTGTGGGCAGCAGCAATCAGGTGTAGGCACGAGCATTTAGGTGTGGGTAGGAGTAATCAGGTGTAAGCAGAAGCAGTCAGGTGTAGGCAGAAGCAGTCAAGTGTGGGCCGTCGAGTGTGGGCAGGTGCTGGAAGGAGCAGTCGGGTGTGGGCAGGAGGTATATAGAGTAAGTAGGACGGGTCACGTGTTGGAAAGAGAGGTCAGACAGTTCGTTGATTTGGTAGTGTATGGGCAGGCCTGCCCGGGGAGAATCTAGAGAGGGCTGGAGTGGGCTGATGTGGGCTGGAAGAGCCACGGAGGTGCTGGAAGAGCCACGGAGGTGCTGGAAGAGCCACGGAGGTACTGGAAGAGCCACGGAGGTACTGGAAGAGCCACGGAGGTACTGGAAGAGCCACGGAGGTGCTGGAAGAGTCACGGAGGTGCTGGAAGAGCCACGGAGGTACTGGAAGAGCCACGGAGGTACTGGAAGAGCCACGGAGGTGTTGGAAGAGCCACGGAGGTGTTGGAAGAGTCACGGAGGTGCTGGAAGAGTCACGGAGGTGCTAGATGAGCCACGGAGGTGCTGGAAGAGCCACGGAGGTGTTGGAAGAGTCACGGAGGTGCTAGATGAGCCCGGAGGTGCTGGAAGAGCCACGGAGGTGCTGGAAGAGTCACGGAGGTGCTAGATGAGCCACGAAGGTGCTGGAAGAGTCACGGAGGTGCTAGATGAGCCACGGAGGTGCTGGAAGAGTCACGGAGGTGCTAGATGAGCCACGGAGGTGCTGGAAGAGTCACGGAGGTGCTAGATGAGCCACGGAGGTGCTGGAAGAGCCACGGAGGCTATGGAGGTGCTGGAAGTGTCCTGAATGGAGCCTGGTTTGATGGGAATTAAAAGGACGTGGAAACAGCTTGAAGGTTGATGTGAATGGAATTGTTGAGGTTGGTGTGTGCTAGACGGTTTGGAAGCATCTGACCAAAGCTTGTATAAGCTGATGCCGGCTGGTTGGCGATGACAACAGATGGAGTTAAAAGGGGCTGAAATGACGAGGCAGAAGCTGCTGGGCCTGGCAGGAGCTGAACAAGGATCTGTGTGGGGCACAAAAGGAGCTGAAGGAAGGAAAAGACCCAAGGAGTACCCGGAAATAGCTGGAATGGAATGACGTGAGCAATAAGAAAGCAGAAAGAAAGAATGTTGGAAGGGGTAGAGAGAGCATGAAATGAAAGGGGTAACGGGAAGAAGCGTTAGAGGAAGCCGAAATGACCCGGGATAGATGAAATGAGATGTAATGGTCTGAATAGGGTTCTGAAACCAGTTGAAAGGAGTTGAACGAGCCTATTAAACTAGAAATAAGTGAGAGGGCTGAAGGGGGACCGGGAATGAAGGGTGTTTGGAATAGCTGGAAGAAGATGAACGGGCTGACTTCAATTGTTTTCTCTCATCGGGTTTAAGCTGCTGGAAAATTGGAAAGGCAAAGAATTGGACAGGCGTTCGAGTCCCCGTCCAGGATTTATGAGGTTTCTCGCCACTTGCTTCGGAGGTAGTGGCTCGTAGAGGTTTACCGCAGTAGTATCCCTTTAAGGTTTACCAGGAAATTTGTCCTTCAAAGTTTAACAAGGGAGATTCCTTTTAAGGTTCACTATGGGAGTGTCACCTCAAGGTTCACTCTGGAGTGTCACCTCAAGGTTCACTATGGGAGTGTCACCTCAAGGTTCACTATGGGAGTGTCACCTCCAGGTTCACTATGGGAGTGTCACCTCAAGGTTCACTATGGAGTGTCACCTCAAGGTTTACTCAGGGAGTGTCACCTCAAGGTTCACTACGAGAGTGTCACCTCAAGGTTCACTATGGGAGTGTCACCTCAAAGTTCACTGTGGGAGTGTCACCTAAAGGTTCACTATGAGAGTGTCACCTCAAGGTTCACTCTGGGAGTGTCACCTCAAGGTTTACCAGTGTAAAGGCCCTGATGGGTTTTCACAGAGTTTACCAGACTGGGACAGAGTACACAGGCTTGTCAGGGATGTGGCACTAAAACATTTGCCAACCAGTGAGCAGATCTCCTTTGAGGTTTACCTGTAATATACCTGTAGTCAGCATCGAGAGCTCTTCTACTCTCGGAGCCCGGCCTTGGACCACGTTGATAAACTTGATCGCTCAGACTGTTGCTAGCCGCGGCCCACAGACCAACAAGTTATACGCAGAATCGTCAGACCAATGTATCCAGGAATTTGTTTGAGAGTGTACACGCTCCAGGAACATTGTATTGAAGAGTCTGCTGGAGCTGTGGTCGCTGAGATCCTCCTGGAGGAGTCTCCAGGAAAGACAGGAACATCGAGAGGAAATCACGTATTGATGCAATAGTGGACAATGTCTCGTCTTGCAGCCACAAGCAGTAGTGCTGACTAACGCCACGACCATTTACCATGTAAAGGTAAAACCCCTTAACAGAAGGGTGTGTGCGGGGGGGGGGGGGAGGGGTGACGATGGGGAGGAGGGTGAGAGGCGGACGATGAGGGTGAAGGGACGAATTGAGGGAACCAAGGGAAGAGGAAGAGGGGACGAGGAGAGTTGGGGCGAGGGGAGAGTATAGACCTTCAGGGAGACCCAGAAAAGCAACAAGTACAGAGACCTAGAACGTTGTTACAGGTTCGTGCCGATGGGCTCTATGACTCTGGGCGCCTGGGGTAAATGTGCACTTAATTAAGTTCTTAAAGTAGGTGGGTGAGGAACTCATTGGGAAAACAAAAGACTCACGAGCGACCAGTTTCCTGTTCCAGCGCCTCACTGTAGCAGTTCAGAGGGGAAAAGCGTGCTGTATCCTGGGTACGCACCCAACCAGGCCGCTCCATGCAACAGCCTGGTGGACCAAACTCTCACAAGCCAAGTCTGGCCTCGGGCCGGGCTTGGGGAGTTGAAGAACTCCCAGAACCCCATCAACCATCAACCAATCAACCAACCTCCGAGGAGCTGGACGAGGTCTTCGAACACTGATTGTTTTATTGTTAAATATGTGTGTGTGTGTTCTCTGTAAACTGTAGCATTGCAATAAAAAATAAATCAATTAAAAATAATAGGGGTGGTAGGAGAAGAAAAGATTAAAGTGTTCAGTGGTAATCCACAAGGTCTTCTCTGAATACTCTTTATTTTCTTCTTCGAGGCTGTGGGTCCCTACAATTGCACCAGAGGTGGTACCCCCTATTCATATATATATATATATATATATATATATATATATATATATATATATATATATATATATATATATATGTATTCAAACAAGCTTGAATGGTCCCCAAGCATATATGCGACTGAAATGCGATACATATAAGTGGACATCGCCGTCTACCTTGTCTAGGAACACATACTCTTCTCAAGCCAGGGACAATCTTGGTCAGTATAACCACTAAAATCGTAACACCACACTTCTCACTACAACCTGACTGATCCGGCACTTCCAGGGAGCGTCTATACAAATCCCGCCTGCCCCTGATCGGCGGCTTTATCAGTGCTAAGTTTCCTGTTCCTTTGATGTGTGTGTGAGTGGCGGTGTTGTTTAAGTGGAACAATCAATTGACAGCGTACTGAGACCAAGATTCATGTATTCACTCATGTATTCACTTTACAATATCTGTATACCTCTTACCTCGATCATGGCGGCTTAGGCAGTATTTACGAAGCAGTTTACGAGCTCCGGGACGCTACGAGATGCGCCTTATCCCAAGGTCTGCTAATATTACGGAGGACCACAGAGAGGGGCAGAAGTGAGAAGAAAGACACAACAAGGGGGTACCTAGATATACTGGAAAATAAAAGAGGAAGAGGAAGTAATATGAAGATCTACTGATATAGCATTCAACTCCTTACCGGCATAGGGAGAGTTGCCAGACTGTTAGAAGACAGATAAGGAGCGCAAGTATATAAAAATAGAACGTAAGCCAAGAATCACTGAACTACGGACCAGGATCACTAGCATTAGTTACTATGGTTAAGTTACTACAGTGATAGAACACTAACTATATCTCCAAGCGCCAACGTGGGGTAAAGTGTATAGAAATCATGCTTGACTTCAATATAATTGTTTTTAGTAGACGTTGATAGAAATGAAATGACAGCGAAATGAATGAGAGAAAACAGAGAGAGAGAGACGATTGGTAGACTGCATCTTCCTTGACTGTCTAAAAGACTTTAATATTTGCCCACAAGAGCTTCATAAGTTAGCTAAAGAAGTAGACTTTTATATAAGGAAAATAATTGGCCGAGGGAGTACCTTGCAAGTGGAACATAAAGGATCTCAGTGAGAGGCGAGGTGTCAGGCAGGTAACAAGTGGAGCTCCACAAGGATCGAGAATAGAGCCAAGTGAAGGGAAGACAGATTCCCTCATCAGAACATGAGTAATTAAGACAGGCAAGCATTTTGAGCCCTATTTTCAACCTATGAGAGATCCATTTTTTCATAATGAAGCCCAGGAATGGAACCCACATCAGAAAGCATACACATTGTTATTTTACACGGGTCAAAGGTATACAACAAGGCCCGTTCCTGTACCAGGAGAGACAGCAGGAACTGTTCCACAAGGCCCGTTCCTGTACCAGGAGAGACAGCAGGAACTGTTCCACAAGGCCCGTTCCTGTACCAGGAGAGACAGCAGGAACTGTTCCACAAGGCCCGTTCCTGTACCAGGAGAGACAGCAGGAACTGTTCCACAAGGCCCGTTCCTGTACCAGGAGAGACTGCAGGAACTGTTCCACACTTGAACAGTCTAAAATTATAAGGCGAATTGTCAAACTAAACAATGCTGTAATGTGCAAAGTAAGAAACAGCAGAACGGAATGGAAAAACAAAATGGAAACTACAGACTACAATAAGTTCCGGAGATGTTAGAAACATCGTTTACAAAGTATGATAAACAGGGAAACCGAATGGATGAGATGAACGAGTGGCTCAATCCGACTCAATACAAATATGCAAATATTTGTAGTTATGTGTAAATATTAAAAAGTAAAATAGTCTTAGCAATAAACTACAAACAGTTTAAAATGCGTGGAGATAAGGAGCTGAGGCTCGACCCTACAAGCAGCTCTAGGTGTTCATCGTAGCTTAGTACAGACACACACACAGACCGACACGACTCTAATATTAGCCAATCTTGAGTTATCTTGAGTTATCTTGAGATGATTTCGGGGCTTTAGTGTCCCCGCGGCCCGGTCCTCGACCAGGCCTCCACCCCCCAGGAAGCAGCCTGTGACAGCTGATTAACACCCAGGTAACTATTTTACTGCTAGGTAACAGGGGCATAGGGTGAAAGAAACTTTCCCCATTGTTTCTCGCCGGCGCCTGGGATCGAACCCGGGATCACAAGTCCAGCGTGCTGTCCGCTCGGCCGACCGGCTCCCTTAGACAATGGGAGCTTAAAAAAAAATAAAACCACTTCTCCAATTACAATAAAAAATGTAAATCACTGAAAACTCATTTAAAATATATCAGAAGACTAATAGATAAATAATTAAGAGAGTTAATTGGTCATTCTCTCTAATTGATAAATATTCCACTCAGACTCCAATTAGCCGAACTCTTCTCGAGGACTTAATCAGTAAACAGCTTTGTTTCCCATGGTTTGTGGCGGCATGAGACAAGCGGTGAGGAAGCAATTGTATACAATAACTTTTCTGTCAGGCGCCATAAAACGTGTAATTGGTAGTTCGGTCATTAGCAAATTCCTCGAGGTTATTTGTATGTTAATTAAGCGAGATGGCGGTTCAAAGTTGTTAATTATTACCGCAGCAATTACTGATGTTTATGTCAAGGGAGGGGGGGGGGGGGGGTGAGCGGTAGGGGGGGCGGTAGGGGGGGGGGGAGGGGTTGCAGTGATCGTCCCTGTAGAGTGTACAGCTATTCATAGATTCGTTCATACAAACATACAAACATGCATGATACACGCACGCACACACACACACACACTCACAAATGAGTGTGTGTGTGTGTGTGTGTGTGTGTGTGTGTGTGTGTGTGTGTGTGTGTGTGTGTGTGTGTGTGTGTGTGTGTGTGTACTCACCTAGTTGTACTCACCTAGTTGTGCTTGCGGGGGTTGAGCTCTGGCTCTTTGGTCCCGCCTCTCAACCGTCAATCAACAGGTGTACAGGTTCCTGAGCCTATTGGGCTCTATCATATCTACACTTGAAACTGTGTATGGAGTCAGCCTCCACCACATCACTTCCTAATGCATTCCATTTGTCAACCACTCTGACACTAAAAAAGTTCTTTCTAATATCTCTGTGGCTCATTTGGGCACTCAGTTTCCACCTGTGTCCCCTAGTGCGTGTGCCCCTTGTGTTAAATAGCCTGTCTTTATCAACCCTGTCGATTCCCTTGAGAATCTTGAATGTGGTGATCATGTCCCCCCTAACTCTTCTGTCTTCCAACGAAGTGAGGTTTAATTCCGTGGTCTCTCCTCGTAGCTCATACCTCTCAGCTCGGGTACTAGTCTGGTGGCAAACCTTTGAACCTTTTCCAGTTTAGTCTTATGCTTGACTAGATATGGACTCCATGCTGGAGCCGCATACTCCAGGATTGGTCTGACATATGTGGTATATAATGTTCTGAAAGATTCCTTACACAAGTTTCTAAAGGCCGTTCTTATGTTAGCCAACCTGGCATATGCTGCTGATGTTATCCTCTTGATATGAGCTTCAGGGGACAGGTCTGGCGTGATATCAACCCCCAGGTCTTTCTCTCTCTCTGACTCTTGAAGTATTTCATCTCCCAAATGATACCTTGTATCTGGTCTCCTGCTTCCTACCCCTATCTTCATTACATTACATTTGCTTGGGTTAAACTCTAACAGCCATTTGTTCGACCATTCCTGCAGCTTGTCCAGGTCTTCTTGAAGCCTCAAGCTGTCCTCCTCTGTCTTAATCCTTCTCATAATTTTGGCGTCGTCAGCAAACATTGAGAGAAATGAGTCTATACCCTCTGGGAGATCATTTACGTATATCAGAAACAGGATAGGTCCAAGTACAGAGCCCTGGGACTCCACTGGTGACTTCACGCCATTCTGAGGTCTCACCCCTCACTGTAACTCTCTGCTTCCTATTGCTTAGGTACTCCCTTATCCACTGGAGCGCCCTACCAGTTACTCCTGCCTGTTTCTCCAGCTTATGCATCAACCTTATGGGGTACTGTGTCAAAGGCTTTCCGACAGTCCAAAAAAATGCAGTCCGCCCATCCTTCTCTTTCTTGCTTAATCTTTGTCACCTGATCGTAGAATTCTATCAAGCCTGTAAGGCAAGATTTACCCTCCCTGAACCCATGTTGATGGTTGTCACGAAGTCTCTTCTCTCCAGATGTGTTACTAGGTTTTTTCTCACAATCTTCTCCATCACCTTGCATGGTATACAAGTTAAGGACACTGGCCTGTAGTTCAGTGCCTCTTGTCTGTCACCCTTTTTGTATATTGGTACTACATTAGCAGTCTTCCATATTTCTGGTAGGTCTCCCGTTTCCAGTGACCTACTATACACTATGAAGAGTGGCAAGCAAAGTGCTCCTGCACACTGTTTCAATACCCATGGTGAGATTCCGTCCGGTCCAACAGCTTTTCTCACATCCAGGTCCAATAGGTGCTTCTTAACCTCATCTCTTGTACTTTCGAACCTTTCCAAGGTCACCTGGTTTGCTGCCACCTCTCCTAGCGCCGTGACTTCTCCCTGTTGTATTGTAAAGACCTCCTGGAACCTTTTGTTGAGTTCTTCACACACCTCTTTGTCATTCTCTGTGTACCTGTCTTCGCCCACCCTAAGTTTCATCACCTGTTCCTTCACTGTTGTCTTCCTCCTGATGTGACTGTGTAGTAGCTTTGGTTCGGTCTTGGCTTTATTAGCTATATCATTTTCATACCTTTTCTCAGCTGCTCTTCTCACACTAACATACTCGTTCCTGGTTCTTTGGTATCTCTCTCTACTTTCTGGTGTTCTGTTATTACGGAAGTTCCTCCATGCCCTTTTGTTCAGCTCCTTTGCTTTCATACATTCCCTATTAAACCACGGATTCTTTCTTTGCTTCTCTGTTTTTTCCTGTCGGGCTAGGACAAACCTGCTTACAGCCTCCTGACATTTTTGGGTGACATAGTCCATCATGTCTTGTACGGATTTGGTTCCGAGTTCTGTGTCCCAATGTATATCCCATAGGAATTTATTCATCTCCTCATAGTTTCCCTTTCGGTACGCCAGCCCTTTGTTTCCCAGTTCCTTTTTGGGGGTGATAATTCCTAGCTCAACCAGGTACTCAAAGCTCAATACACTATGATCACTCATTCCCAATGGGGCTTCCGACTTAACTTCCCTTATATCCGACTCATTTAGGGTAAATATGAGATCAAGCAAGGCTGGTTCATCCCCTCCTCTCATTCTTGTCGGTCCCTTGACGTGTTGACTTAGAAAGTTTCTTGTTGCTACATCCAGTAACTTAGCTCTGCATGTGTCTGAGCCTCCATGTGGGTCTCTGTTCCCCCAATCTATCTTCCCATGGTTGAAGTCTCCCATGATTAGTAGTCTGGATCCGTTCCTGTTAGCCACAGAAGCTGCTCTCTCTATTATATTGATGGTGGCCAAGTTGTTTCTATCATATTCCTGTCTGGGTCTTCTGTCATTCAGTGGGGGGTTATATATGACTACTACTATAATTTTCTGTCCTCCAGTTGCTATGGTGCCTGATATGTAGTCCCTGAAACATTCACAGTTCTGAATTACCATCTCTTCGAAACTCCAACCTTCTCTAAGTAGCAAAGCCACACCACCTCCTCCTCTCCCTTCTCTCTCTTTCCTCACTACATAGTAGCCCTGTGGAAACATTGCGTTTGTTATGGTTTTCGTTAGCTTTGTTTCTATGAGTGTTATTATGTCTGGGTTTTCTTCTAGTGCCCATTCTTTGAGTTCACTTAAATAAATAAATAATAATATGTTTATTCAGGTAAGGTATATACATACAAGTGATGTTTCATTAATGGATCGAATTATAGATAGAGCTAGTACATACAATGCCTAAAGCCACTATTACGCAATGCGTTTCGGGCAGGAAGAACATTAATATCTAGAACTTAATACTAATTGAGCATAATGAATAAATGTGTTAAGAACAAATAAAAATAAAGATAAAAAAATTGGGGGAACATGACTGAAAAAGCAGCACAAATACAAAAGGTTGACAAACAGCATTGATTAAAAAAAAAATAACAGACATGGGTTGACAATAGAGGGGTAAAGTAGGTTACAGGGAATATATTAGGTAGTGTTTAGTTTTAATCTTAAACTGGTTGAGAGAGGTACAGTCTTTAACATGATTGTTTTATTTGTAATCCCATCTATATTAGTGTACATTGCCTTGAAGCAATGTACACTAACAATGTGTGTAGTACAATGTACACTAGCAATGTGTGTAGTACAATGTACACTAGCAATGTACTTGTGTGTGTGTGTGTGTGTGTGTGTGTGTGTGTGTGTGTGTGTGTGTGTGTGTGTGTGTGTGTGTGTGTGTGTGTGTGTGTGTGTGTGTGTGTGTGTGTGTGCACAAAAAAATAGTTAGTAATTAGTATTAGTTGATTGATTGACAGTTGAGAGGTGGGCCGAAAGAGCAGAGCTCAATCCTCGCAAGATGAACTAGGTGAATATACACACACACACAGCAAGTTATAAAATTGGGATTTTCTCATATATATAAATTAGCATTATTATATATTATAATTTGGCCTATATTACGTAATTTGGTTTTAGAATCTGTTGTCAAATATTTATTTATACAGTATGTGTGTGAAGCATTGACACAGCTACGATTTGAAGCAACCCGTCCTCGTTCAAGTTCATTACATCCAGCGGTCGACCCCACAGACGCATTCATAAATTTTTGCATGCTGTTCATTCAAAACGGGAATTTTCTCACATATAAATTATATTATAATACATTAGCATATTGTGCATAAATAGGCAGAGGTTAGGTTAGGTGTTGAGGTTCTGTTGGCGATTATTTGTATTTGTAGTACGTGGGTGAAGCATTTACAGCGTTGTGGTTCGAACAAAATTCGTCAGTGAAACACTTGTTCTGGAAGTGTTCGAACGAAATCAGTTGTGAGTCGTTGTGTAAACCGTTTTTCATTCATAAACAGGGGGTTTGGCGGGTGCATGGAATCACTTTTGGGGTCTTTGTTTGGAGGACGGGCTGTTTAAACAGAGGACATGAACGAAGCACTGCGCCAGGACCGTTCAAAAGAGCTCTGAAGGGAGTTATGTGTACAATATTTTTTCATTCGATAACAAGGGGTTTAGCGGCTGGCTTAATAAGCATTTAACCATTAGCTATGAGTACTAACTGAAATTTTTACGCCTCACCTAAACTACCATATCCTCAATGTAAACAAAAATAATATATTTACAAATATTGACGTATATATGTGCGAAAAACCGGGAGTTTTTCATGACAATGTGAACATTTATAAATCCTGTCAGCGCCACCGGGACCGGCCGCTGCCTTCATCAACACGGCAGGGGGATGTAGCTGGGTAAATACTGGCTGGACGTGTGCAGGCTCAGTGTGTTGATGGGGGTCAGGGTGTGTGGGGTCGGGGAGTGTGGGGTAAGGGTGTGTGGGGTCGGGGAGTGTGGGGTAAGGGTGTGTGGGGTCAGGGTGTGTGGGGTCGGGGAGTGGGGGTAAGGGTGTGTGGGGTCGGGGAGTGTGGGTCAGGGTGTGTGGGGTCAGGGTGTGTGGGGGTCAGGGTGTGTGTGGTCGGGGAGTGTGGGGGTCAGGGTGTGTGTGGGGTCGGGGAGTGTGGGGTCAGGGTGTGTGGGGTCGAGGAGTGTGGGGGTCAGGGTGTGTGGGGTCGGGAGTGTGGGGTCAGGGTGTGTGGGGTCGGGGAGTGTGGGGTCAGGGTGTGTGGGGTCGGGGAGTGTGGGGGTCAGGGTGTGTGGGGTCGGGGAGTGTGGGGTCAGGGTGTGTGGGGTCGGGGAGTGTGGGGTCAGGGTGTGTGTGGGGTCGGGGAGTGTGGGGTCAGGGTGTGTGGGGTCGAGGAGTGTGGGGTCAGGGTGTGTGGGGTCGGGGAGTGTGGGGTCAGGGTGTGTGGGGTCGGGGAGTGTGGGGTCAGGGTGTGTGGGGTCGGGGAGTGTGGGGGTCAGGGTGTGTGGGGTCGGGGAGTGTGGGTCAGGGGTGTGGGGTCGGGGAGTGTGGGGTCAGGGTGTGTGTGGGGTCGGGGAGGTGGGGTCAGGGTGTGTGTGGGGTCGGGGAGTGTGGGGTCAGGTATGTGTGCGGTCGGGGAGTGTGGGGTCGGGGAGTGTGGGGTCAGGTATGTGTGGGGTCGGGGAGTGTGGGGTCGGGGAGTGTGGGGTCAGGTATGTGTGGGGTCGGGGAGTGTGGGGTCACGGCGTGTGGGGTCGGGGAATGTGGGGGTCAGGGTGTGTGGGGTCGGGGAGTGTGGGGTCAGGTATGTGTGCGGTCGGGGAGTGTGGGGTCGGGGAGTGTGGGGTCAGGTATGTGTGGGGTCGGGGAGTGTGGGGTCACGGCGTGTGGGGTCGGGGAATGTGGGGGTCAGGGTGTGTGGGGTCGGGGAGTGTGAGGTCAGGGTGTGTGGGGTCGGGAAGTGTGGGGTCAGGGTGTGTGGGGTCGGGGAATGTGGGGGTCAGGGTGTGTGGGGTCGAGGAGTGTGGGGGTCAGGGTGTGTGGGGTCGAGGAGT
>WNGS01061428.1:58118-69243 GCA_020271785.1 Procambarus virginalis
CACACACACACACAACACACACACACACACACACACACACACGCACACACACACACCACACTTAGGGAGCCGGTGGCAGAGCGCACAGTACGCTAGACACGTGATCCTGTGGTCCCGGGTACGATCCCGAGCGCCAACGAGAAACGATGGGCAGAGTTTCTTTCACCCTATGCCCCTGTTACCTTGCAGTAAATAGGTACCTGGGAGTTAGTCAGCTGTCACGGGCTGCTTCCTAGGGTGTAGTGTGTGTGTGTGGGTGTGAAAAAAAGTAGTTGTAGAAATAGTTGATTGACAGTTGAAAGGGGGCCGAAAGAGCAGAGCTCAACCCCGCAAACACAACTAGGTGAATACACACACACACATACACGGGAAGCAACCCCTAACAGCTGTCTAACTCTCAGGTACATACCAATTTACTGCTAAATAGATAAACGGTTTTTGAACTTGCTAAATCTTCTGTTGATAAGAGAGGTGGCGATAATACACTGTCACTTAGTTGCAATTTGCTGGTTACCACCCCTGTGTTGTGATTGGCTGGTGACGTGCGGCGAGTGTGCCGTGATTGGCTATTGAAATTCTGGAGGATACCAGAGTGTTTTTATTTGCCAAATATCTTTTTCTTGCCTTTGTTCCTCCAGTAATTAGGTCCCAGATATGAGCATAATTCGGCTGAAATTCTATTTGCTTTGTCAATATTGGTAAAATATTTGTTTACCAGTGTCGGAAATAATGGGAGGTCAATAAAGGATGAGGGAGTTTGACCTTATTACTTTGTTGTTGGATTGTTTTGGATAATAACATCAGATCCCTTGTATGATGCTATGACTTTGATGATCAGTGATGATCTCTTATGATTATGTCTCTGTATCCGGCATGAGCCTGGTTCTCTGATGGGCACTTTGATGGTGTGTATTCACTTAGTTGTATTCACTTAGTTGTATTTTACGGGGGTTGAGCTTTGCTCTTTCGGCCCGCCTCTCAACTGTCAATCAACTGTTTACTAACTACTTTTTTTTTTCCACACCACACACACACACACACCCCAGGAAGCAGCCCGTGACAGCTGACTAACTCCCAGGTACCTATTTACTGCTAGGTAACAGGGGCATTCAGGGTGAAAGAAACTTTGCCCATTTGTTTCTGCCGGGTGCGGGAATCGAACCCGCGCCACAGAATTACGAATCCTGCACGCTATCCACCAGGCTACCTGGCCCCTGGCCCCTGTGTGTGTGTGGTGTGTGTGTGTGTGTGTGTGTGTGTGTGTGTGTGTGTGTGTGTGTGTGTGCGAGTGTGTGTGTGTGTGAGTGTGTGTGTATTCACCTAGTTGTGCTTGTGGAGGGTTGAGTTCTGCTGTTTCGGCCCGCCCCTCAACTGTCAATCAATCAACTGTTACTAACTACTAACTAACATTTTTTTGGAGGGAGGGGGGGACGAGAACCCCATCACCACCATCCCTGCCACAACCACCAGCACCACCACCACTACCACCACTACCACCACCCCTGCCACAGTACCACCATCACCACCACCACTACCACCACCCTTGCCACAGTACCACGATCACCACCACCACTACCACCACCCCTGCCACAGTACCACCATCACCACCACTACCTCCACCACCTCTGCCACAACCACCATCACCTGGGGTGGTCACATATAGGGTAGCAGGGGTGGGGAGACCACCTGTAGGGTTTACAAGGCAAAACAAGAGAGAGCTGCATTTGATACGAGAGGAAAGAGAGGAGACATGATTACAACGTATATAATCCTAATATGTATTCATAAATTAGAAAAGGACAAAATATTGGATAAGAGGACACGGACGATAGCTAGTGACATATTTACTGGGTTTAAAAGTAGTAAGTATATAGGAAGAGGAAGTGGGAGAGGAGGAGGAAGAGGAGTGGGAGAGGAGGAGGAAGAGGAAGTGGGAGAGGAGGAGGAGGAAGTGGGAGAGGAGGAGGAGGAAGTGGGAGAGGAGGAGGAGGAAGTGGGAGAGGAGAGGAGGAAGAGCGGCGGAAGGAGAGAGGTCGTAGTTGAGGAGGAGGTGAAGAGAAGAAATAATCAGAATCGCAGAAGAGTTGAAACTGGTAAAATATGGCATTTTTCCAATGAAAGAACTAAAATCAGAAATGCAGCACCTACCATAAATTGCCTCCTGGTCTTATACTGTGTGCCATCTGTCTCTCCGTCTGTCTCCACGGGGCAATAAAAACCAGATGGATTTCTTATGGAAATAATGAAAGTGATAATGTTGGTCGAGAAATGGATATATCCACACCGTAATCAATCCATGAAAATACCACGAGTAAATGAAATTAACGGAATACTTAAGAATATACTTGGAATATAGCACTATATTCTATAGTACTATAGACCACGGAGGAAGAATTGAAACAGGAATTTCTTTAAGTACTTTCGTATATTACTGCATCTTCAGAAGGAATGAGGCTCATGGAATGAAGCTGAAGGAATTTAGGGCTATATATATAGTGCTATAGAATAGGGTGCTATAAATAATGCATATTACAGCATATCCATGATACTTTCTGTACTGCACTGTTATATGTTATACTAAACATAGATTACGTAGGTTAAGTGCAAGTCAAATCTGTACGAAGGAAAGGTATGGTTTGTACAATAAAATAATCACAACAAGTACAAGTCTGTTGTTGACGCTTGCTGGTGGCGTTTCCCGCCCAAAGAACCGCCGTGCTCCCAGATCCTTCCTCCATCGCAACTAGTTCTTAAACTTGTAAGGGTCTCTATTTTATTGACTTGCATCGCTGATGTACGATTGTTGATCTCGTTATGTAATTAAGTTTACAGAATGTATGGCAGGCAAATTTAGTGTTGCAAACATGACTGTAATGTTAGCAATTACGAGATAACAATGGCAGCCCAGCTGGTGTCCGCGCCAGTATTCATACACCAGTGCAGTTCTTACCTCTGCCGGGACAGGACGCGTCACTTTCCTCTCACATTTTCTTCAAATCTAGCGCTTTATGTCTCATTAAATTTGCTTTGTCAATTTATTTCTGAATAGTATAATTATCTATTATAAAGTAAATTGAAGAATAATAGTAACACGATTAAGTTCATTAAGTGTTAGATTAGAGTATGAAGCCATTACTGCACTGCCCTTCATTATTTTATTAAAAAGAACAACTATTACACTGTATGGCCTTATTATGGGCTTTTTGCAATCTTAATACTAATACGTTGGTCGCATATGAAGTGGTCCATCAACAAGGATACATACACCAAGCGGTGTGTGGAAAGTTCATTTTAGTCCTGGTATGTGTTCAGGACTAAAGAATACTTGTTGGATGGTCAGTAAACTATCTCGGAAGCCTTTAATAACTTTCCAAAGGCCTTGCAAAGGCCAAGTTGACAAGCCTTGATTCCAACGCCAAACCAAGTAGTGTACGACCAATTGTTCTGAGCTTCGAGTAACATGAAGCCTGCACTAAAGTGGCACCCTTCTTGAGCCCAGATGGGCACATGTATGAGCAAGTAGCTGGGTCGCCATGAGTTCTCCCCTAGGTGTCCTGTTTGCGAACTTCTACATGGGTACCATAGAGCAGAGGGACCTAGTTGATATGGACTTGAATCCCACCATATACTGCAGGTACGTTGATCACGTTTTTATGCAGGTACCTAATGCCAGACATTTGCAGCAGCTGAAGGAGGCATTCGAGCAAAATTCGGTGTTAAGTTTCACTTACGAGATGGAGAGTGATGGGAGGCTGCCCTTTCTGGATGTAACAGTCACGGAGAAGAATGGTGGCTTCCACACTGCAGTCTACACTAAGGAAACGAATATAGAAATGTGCCTTAATGCCAACAGTGACTGCCCAGACAGGTACAAGAAGAGCGTTGTCAACTCTAACATCGACCGTGCTCTCAGCCACAGCTCTGGTTGGAAGCAGGTCGATGAAGAACTCTGTAGAGTAAGGGAGGCCCTAATCAACAATGGCTTCTCTAACGGATATGTTGAAGACGTCATCAAAAGAAAAGTGAAACGCCATGCAACCTCTGAAGAGTCAACTAACACAACACTTGTACCCCCTATTAGACTGTTTTACAGGAACGTCTTTTCGACGGCTCACAAAACGGAGGAAAGTGACCTGAAAGATATTATTAATAGGAAAGGTATCCCCACAGACACAAATCAGAAGATACAATTAACAATTTACTACAAAAACAAGAAAACGGCCAACCTACTCATAAAGAACTCTTCAGATACCAAACAGAACGCTTTGAAGGAAACCAACGTCGTCTATGCCGTCACATGTCCACTTGGGGACTGTCAACCCCAAAGATTTCAGTATATAGGCAAGACAACAACGTCTCTTTCTAGGCGATTGACAATGCATAAACAACAGGGCTCGATCAAGTAGCATATAATCTCCTCAAACAACCGGACCATCACCAGAGAAATCTTAACAAGCAACACAGAAATTATCGACAGATATAGCGATAGCAGGAGACTCGACATCAGTGAGGCCCTACACATCAAAAAGTCAAAACCATCAATCAGCAGCCAATTAACACATAATTACATTCTTCCCACTTCAAGACCCGGAACCAGCACAGTAGCAAGAAGATAGAATGTATACCCATGGTCATATGCCCATTGTATATATCCATTGTTTCATGTTTTGTCTTTTGTTTCTTGTCACCTCACTCAAAAACAATTGTATCCTCTCACCTCACTTAAAAACTAATATAAGCACGATCTGAGTAAGTAAAAAAATTGTATGAAAATGTAAGAAGTATTCTTGCAAAACGCTTCTAGGCGACAGACCATAAATAATATATTATATATATATATATATATATATATATATATATATATATATATAAATATATATATATATATATATATATATATATATATAATATGCCCAACTTGCCTAAACACGCAAGAGAAGTTATTCAACTTTTTTTGCTGGAAGGCTTCTGTGCTGGCTAGGGTTCGAGTCTCCTGGTGGGAAAGTGTTCTAAAGTTGAATATATATAATATATATAATAGTGAGGGTACCACCTCTGGTGCCAATGTGGGGACCCATAGCCTCGGAGAAGAAAATAAAACGTATTCAGAGGAGACCTTGGGGTTTCTCACTGAACACTAATATTTTCTTCTCCTACCACCCCCATTCTTTGTATGTACCATATATATTTGCTTTATTTGAAGTTTGTTACAAAAAAGGAGTTACGTATAGGTTACAAAGATGGTTATCATATAATATATATAATATATATATATATATATATATATATATATATATATTATATATATATATATATATATATTATATATATATATATATATATATATATATATATATATATATATATATATTACAATGGTTTGGGGTGAGGTGAGAACAAACACAGAACACGAAACAATGGGTATAAGGGAAGAATAGATCTGTAACTGCAGAAGGCCTATTGGCCCGTATTTCTTGATGTTTCTATATTGGAGCGGAGTCTTGAAGTGGGTAGAATATAGTAGTGCGTTAATTGGCTGTTGATTGCTGGTGTTGACTTCTTGATGTGTAGTGCCTCGCAGATGTCAAGCCGCCTGTTGTCGCTGTATCTATCAATGATTTCTGTGTTGTTTGTTAAGATTTCTCTGGTGATGGTTTGGTTGTGGGAAGAGATTATATGTTCCTTGATAGAGCCCTGTTGCTTATGCATCGTTAATCGCCTGGAAAGAGATGTTGTTGTCTTGCCTATATATTGAGTTCTTTGGGGCTTACAGTCCCCAAGTGGGCATTTGAAGGCATAGACGACATTGGTCTCTTTCAAAGCGTTCTGCTTTGTGTCTGGAGAGTTTCTCATGAGTAGGTTGGCAGTTTTCTTGGTTTTATAGTAAATCGTCAATTGTATCTTCTGATTTTGTCTACAGACAAAAATCAGAAGATACAATTGACGATTTACTATAAAACCAAGAAAACTGCCAACCTACTCATGAGAAACTCTCCAGACACAAAGCAGAACGCTTTGAAAGAGACCAATGTCGTCTATGCCTTCAAATGCCCACTTGGGGACTGTAAGCCCCAAAGAACTCAATATATAGGCAAGACAACAACATCTCTTTCCAGGCGATTAACGATGCATAAGCAACAGGGCTCTATCAAGGAACATATAATCTCTTCCCACAACCAAACCATCACCAGAGAAATCTTAACAAACAACACAGAAATCATTGATAGATACAGCGACAACAGGCGGCTTGACATCTGCGAGGCACTACACATCAAGAAGTCAACACCAGCAATCAACAGCCAATTAACGCACTACTATATTCTACCCACTTCAAGACTCCGCTCCAATATAGAAACATCAAGAAATACGGGCCAATAGGCCTTCTGCAGTTACAGATCTATTCTTCCCTTATACCCATTGTTTCGTGTTCTGTGTTTGTTCTCACCTCACCCCAAACCATTGTAACATGTCACCTCACCCAAATGCAGGTATTTAAACTCTGTTCAGATATATATATATATATATATATATATATATATATATATATATATATATATATATATATATATATATATATATATATACATTGCCGTGGGGTAACACACTTTGGCGCCGTGTTGCTAGGGCAGCTGTCAGAAAAAATAACATAGACGCTACAACGATGCTTAGACTCCATCAACTAGGTTTTGGTGTCCCACCATGGGTGTGAAGCAACAGCCAGGAGCCCCAGTGATCGCTCCCACTCAACAATGTGCTGCTAGGGGCACCTCTGGGCACGAACGCCATTGAGGTAATCCTCGAAGAAAAGCTGAACGACCTGAGGAGGATGGAGGGAAGAATAGAGGCTTTGGAAGCTCACGATGCTTTGTACCTTCTCACAAGGTGCCTGGCTTTGCCCAGACTTACCTATTTCCTCAGGTGTGCTCCCTCCTTCGACAGCCCAAAATTAATGGAATACGACTCACTCCTAAAGTCAAAAACTATGAAAGTGTTAAACCTCTCCCTGCAAGATGACCAGTGGGACCAAACAACACTCCCAGTTAGACTCGGGGTATAGGTATTCGCAAGGCGACACAGTTAGCATTGCCGGCATTTTTATCCTCGACCAGTGCTACAAGTGAATTAGTGAATGAAATACTACCAGAATACCTAATGAACTCCACTGGGATTCGTGATCCTAAATTTTCAGAAGAAGCTGGTCAGTGGGCCACTCTTGCCAATTCACACCCTCGACCAACGTTTCCAAACGACGGCTAACAAGCCAAATGGGATAGCCCCATAGTGGAGAACATCGCCACAGCATTGCTGGAGGCAGCTTCTGGGAAGGACAGAGCGCGTCTCCTAGCTGTGCAAGCCCCCCATGCTGGGGACTTCCTGTTGGCAGTCCCTAATTCCGCCTTGGGCACCCGCCTGGATCATCGGACCCTAAGTATTGGTGTTGCCCTGCGCCTTGCCGCCCCTATCTCCACCGAGCACCGGTGTATTTGCGGCCATGCACGGGCAGACCAATACGGCAGCCATGGTCTCATCTGCCGTAAGACACAGGGAAAGACTGCCAGACATGAAGCAGTCAATGACATCATCAAGAGAAGTTTGGCTACAGCTGGGTGTCCAGCACAAAGGGAACCTCAGTTGTGCAGACCTGACAACAGCCAAAAACGCCCAGATGGAGTCACCCTGCAGCCATGGAGGGAAGGTAAACAGGTCGTATGGGACTACACGTGTACATCTACATTAGCCGATACCTATCTACGTTACAGCACAGCTGAGGGAGGCGGGGCAGCCACCTTCAGGGAGACCCAGAAAAGCAACAAGTACAGAGACCTAGAATGTTGTTACAGATTCGTGCCGATAGGCTCAGAGACTCTGGGCGCCTGGGGTAAATGTGCACTAACGTTCTTAAAGGAGGTGGGCGAGGAACTCATTGGGGAAACTAAAAACCCACGAGCGGCCAGTTTCCTGTTCCAGCGCCTCAGTGTCGCGGTGCAGAGGGGAAATGCGTGCTGTAATCCTGGGTACGAACCCAACCTCCGAGGAGCTGGACGAGGTCTTCGAACGCTGATTGTTATATTGTTATATATATATATATATATATATAACTGAAAACTCACACCCCAGAAGTGACTCGAACCCATACTCCCAGGAGCAAAGAGTTTTCAGTTGTATCTAGTCCTGGGGACCATTCAGGCTTGTTTGCATTTGTGTTCCTCACGTGTTGCCCCAAAAAATGAGGTGATTTGATAAAATGCTATGCCCAAGATAACCATCCAGGTGCCGGCGGGGAAGTGGTTCATATAGCTCAGGCTATCACTTCCTTATGTCCGGTCGTGATGGTCAAGCGGATTAAGGCGCCCTGTAGTTACCAGTTGCTTTGCTCCTGGGAGTATGGGTTCGAGTCACTTCTGGGGTGTGAGTTTTCAGTTGTATCTAGTCCTGGGGACCATTCAGGCTTGTTTGCATATATATATATATATATATATATATATATATATATATATATATATATGTGTGTGTTCTCTGTAAACTGTAGCACTGTAATAAAATAAAATAAAATAAATCAAAACATATAAAAAAATAATAGGCGTGGTTGGGGAGGAAAAGATTAAAGTGTTCAGTGAAAATCCACAAGGTCTTCTTTGAATGCTCTTTATTTTCTTCTTGGAGAATGTGGGTCTCTACAATTGCACCAGAGGTGGTACCCTTAGAATATATATATATATATATATATATATATATATATATATATATATATATATATATATATATATATATATATATATATATATATATATATACATATATGTGAGAAAGCTGCATGAACGCGCAAGCCATATATCACTAAGAACTCTTTGACCCGGCCAGGATTCGAACCCATGCCGTCCAGGATCACCCCTAAACGTACACAGTACCGTGACCACCGCACCAATGATCGTCTAAATCATTGGTGCAAATCATTAGACGATCATTGGTGCGGTGGTCACGGTACTGTGTACGTTCAGGGGTGATCCTGGACGGCATGGGTTCGAATCCTGGCCGGATCAAAGAGTTCTTAGTGATACACACATATATATATATATATATATATATATATATATAGGTGGTTGAAGGTGATATATATATATATATATATATATATATATATATATATATATACCTTCACCCTCAGCCACACACACATATATATATATATGCAAACAAGCCTGAATGGTCCCCAGGACTAGATACAACTGAAAACTCACACCCCAGAAGTGACTCGAACCCATACTCCCAGGAGCAACGCAACTGGTATGTACAAGGATGCCTTAAACCACTTGACCATCACGACCGGACATAAGGAAGTGATAGCCGAGGCTATATGAACCACTTCCCCGCCGGCACCTGGATGGTTATCTTGGGCATAGCATTTATCAAATCACCTCATTTTTTGGGGCAACACGTGAGGAAACACAAATGCAAACAAGCCTGAATGGTCCCCAGGACTAGATACAACTGAAAACTCACACCCCAGAAGTGACTCGAACCCATACTCCAGGAGCAACGCAACTGGTATGTACAGGGATGCCTTAAACCACTGACCATCACGAACGGACATAAGGAAGTGATAGCCGAGGTATAATGAACCACTTCCCCGCCGGCACCGGATGGTTATCTTGGGCATAGCATTTTATCAAATCACCTCATTTTTTGGGGCAACACGTGAGGAACACAATGCAAACAAGCCTGAATGGTCCCCAGGACTAGATACAACTGAAAACTCACACCCAAGAAGGACTCGAACCATACTCCCAGGAGCAACGCAACTGGTATGTACAGGGATGCTTAAACCACTGACCATCACGACCGGGACATAAGGAGTGATAGCCGAGGATATGAACCACTTCCCGCGGCACCTGGATGGTTATCTTGGGCATAGCATTTTATCAAATCACCTCATTTTTTGGGCAACACGTGAGGAACACAAATGCAAAACAAGCCTGAATGGTCCCCAGACTAGATACAACTGAAAACTCACACCCCAGAAGTGACTCGAACCCATACTCCCAGGAGAAACGCAACTGGTATGTACAGGGATGCCTTAAACCACTTGACCATCACGACGGGCCATAAGGAAGTGATAGCCGAGGCTATATGAACCACTTCCCCGCCGGCCCGGATGTTATCTTGGGCATAGCTTTTTCAAATCACCTCATTTTTGGGGAAACGTGAGGAACACAAATGCAAACAAGCCTGAATGGTCCCCAGGACTAGATACAACTGAAAACTCACACCCAGAAGTGACTCGAACCCATACTCCAGGAGCAACGCAATGGTATGTACAGGGATGCCTTAAACCACTTGACCATCACGACCGGACATAAGGAAGTGATAGCCGAGGCTATATGAACCACTTCCCGCCGGCACCTGGATGGTTATCTTGGGCATAGCATTTTATCAAATCACTCATTTTTTGGGGCAACACGTGAGGAACACAAATGCAAAAAACAAGCTGAATGGTCCCAGGACTAGATACAACTGAAAACTCACACCCCAGAAGTGACCGAACCATACTCCCAGGAGCAACGCAACTGGTATGTACAGGGATGCCTTAAACCACTTGACCATCACGACCGGACATAAGGAAGTGATAGCCGAGGCTATATGAACCACTTCCCCGCCGGCACCTGGCGGTTATCTTGGGCATAGCATTTTATCAAATCACCTCATTTTTGGGGCAACACGTGAGGAACACAAATGCAAACAAGCTGAATGGTCCCAGGACTAGATACAACTGAAAACTCACACCCAGAGTGACTCGAACCCATACTCCAGGAGCAACGCAACTGGTATGTACAGGGATGCCTTAAACCACTTGACCATCACGACGGACATAGGAAGTGATAGCGAGGCTATATGAACCACTTCCCGCCGGCACCTGGATGGTTATCTTGGGCATAGCATTTTATCAAATCACCTCATTTTTGGGGCAACACGTGAGGAACACAAATGCAAACAAGCCTGAATGGTCCCCGGACTAGATACAACTGAAAACTCACACCCAGAAGTGACTCGAACCCTACTCCCAGGGCAACGCAACTGGTATGTACAGGGATGCCTTAAACACTTGACCATCACGACCGGCCATAAG
>WNGS01061435.1:0-11296 GCA_020271785.1 Procambarus virginalis
TGTAATATTGTTCAACTAATTTTCAAGGTAGAACCAACAGTGAAAGTAAACTGTTGGACATATACCATGAGGCCAATCGAGAATTAATGGAGCCGATATGCCTCTCCAATCATGGGTCTCTAACAATGAAAAATTAAATCAACTGATCTCAACTGAATTTCCCGATTACCAGGTACCCGAGATGACGAAGGTACTAGGTTGAATGGAATGGATCACCAGCATCACTGTGATCATCACTGTGATCATCACCAGCTTCACTGTGATCATCACTGTAATCATCACCAGCATCACTGTGATCATCACCAGCATCACTGTGATCATCACCAGCATCACTGTGATCATCACTGTGATCATCACCAGCATCACTGTGATCATCACTGTGATCATCACCAGCATCACTGTGATCATCACCAGCATCACTGTGATCATCACCAGCATCACTGTGATCATCACTGTGATCATCACCAGCATCACTGTGATCATCACCAGCATCACTGTGATCATCACCAGCATCACTGTGATCATCACCAGCATCACTGTGATCATCACCAGCATCACTGTGATCATCACCAGCATCACTGTGATCATCACCAGCATCATCTGTGAGCATCACTGTGATCATCACCAGCATCACTGTGATCATCACCAGCATCACTGTGATCATCACTGTGATCATCACCAGCATCACTGTGATCATCACCAGCATCACTGTGATCATCACTGTGATCATCACCAGCATCACTGTGATCATCATCACTGTGATCATCACCAGCATCACTGTGATCATCACCAGCATCACTGTGATCATCACCAGCATCACTGTGATCATCACCAGCATCACTGTGATCATCACCAGCATCACTGTGATCATCACCAGCATCACTGTGATCATCACCAGCATCACTGTGATCATCACTGTGATCATCACCAGCATCACTGTGATCATCACTGTGATCATCACCAGCATCACTGTGATCATCACCAGCATCACTGTGATCATCACCAGCATCACTGTGATCATCACCAGCATCACTGTGCATCACTGTGATCATCACCAGCATCACTGTGATCATCACCAGCATCACTGTGATCATCACCAGCATCACTGTGATCATCACCAGCATCACTGTGATCATCACCAGCATCACTGTGATCATCATTGTGATCATCACCAGCATCACTGTGATCATCACCAGCATCACTGTGATCATCACCGTGATCATCACCAGCATCACCGTGATCATTGTGATCATCACCAGCATCACTGTGATCATCACCAGCATCACTGTGATCATCACCAGCATCTGTCGGGAAACCGACACACACATACACAAATAGTATAGTCTTCCCTTAGCAGTATCCTCTTAAAATTAGAGAATGGGAGACTCCGTGACGTCATCGACGTCGCCGCAGTATTTAAATTATTAAACTACTGTTCATACAACAGTTTAATGTCTAAATTGAATAAAAAAGTGTTCAATAAGACTGAATATAATTATTAACACCAAAATATAACTTGACTCTCTTGTTAACGGAAAATTAACTTAGAAGTGGAACCAAATATTGGAACAACAAGGGAGGCCGAGCGTCTCTTACAGACGCCACGCTCACACGAAAACAATAACATAGGAGGCTCGTGTGTGTTGTGTTAATGGCCGCATAAGATAGACCTACTCTGCCTTAAGAAACTGCCATATCAACACCACTACTACAAATAAGAGTACTCCAGTATCCGTCTTACCAAGTATTTGTTTATTATTCTAGTGCACTGTTTAATAGCAAATTTAAGGCGGTTATGATATATGGGAAACACCCCACAAATGTACGTGTACCCCATTTTACAGAAATCACATACCATGTTATACCTGTATTGATATGTTTAGGGAAATGTACTAATTCCTTACATCCCAAACAGGTAAATTGTGACTTGGAGCAGCAAGTAGCTGAGCAGAGAGTTGAACTATAAACATATTGTACCTAGCTGTATGCCAGCCTTGTAGGCCTCCCACAGCCGCCATTATGTGCCACCATGAGGCACAGGGCCACACCCACATAGATGCTACATGACACAGCCTTAGCAGGCCCTTACTACAGGCTCAGATAAGGCCATTCTAGTTATATTGTAGTAGTAGTATTCATAACTAGTAATAATTATTGAAATAATAGTAGATTAGACCACCATATGTGGTATGATAAAATATTACAATAATTAAACTTAGGTAAACAATTTGTAGTTTAAGAAGGAGCCATTATAAAGTGGTTTAAGCTACAAATTGTCCCTCCAATTTGTGTGAGATTAATTTCAGGCAGTTTTAACAAGTACATACAGTCCACTCAATTTCTTACCTACTAAGAAAAAAAAGATAAACTTTAATTTATTGAAGTCAATTAAAAGGAGATATACTGCCTGGAGTTTTTACCACATAAATTATGGTCCTTCGAACCGGATGATTATTACAGTTAACCAGTAGGTACATTGCATCTAGATATAAGATCCTGATATACATTAGTAGTGCAATATTATAGCAGAAAGACATTGCTATATTTACAATTTCTAGCCTAACTTTTCAATCTCATAGCAAGCAGAACTTTCAACAAAGCACTATTATTGTTCTGAGGCCTATGCCAAAGAACTATTGTGCCTTTTCATTACAAGAGGTTGATAAGAGGCTACTTTACTTATAAGTTACTTATAAATGTTTTTGTAATTTAAGTATAAACCATTACTTTAATATTGCACAAGTAACATAATATTTACTGCATACCACATTATTTACAGCAAATTCTTGCACAAGGGTAGGACATTTTAGGCTGGTGTTGTACAGCAACCTAGTTTAATTTATTGTGCTAACCTGGTGTAAGGGTAAGAATTTTTTACACTTGTCTAGAGTTGAACATATATTACAACCTAGCAAGTACATATTTTTATGCAGTATTCATGACAACCCGAGTTGTGTTGTCAACCTGATATTCATACATATAATTATAGGTATAATTTAACTATAATCATTTCACCTTTGAGTGTTAACCTGTGTCTCTGTACCAACCAAGAGTGATAAAGACGGGCTAACTTGCGGAATACCAGCATTGATACAGGCTTACCACTCAAATTATAGCGTGTATGATTATACAGTAGTATATTTTTAAATGATAAACAGCTCTAGTTCGGAAACTAGTTGCTTTATTAATTCAAGTGCCAAATAGTTAAAAGTCCATACGACTAGCAAGTACTTCCAAGATGTCTACACTCCAAAATGTAAAATTAACCCTTAAGGCCTTAAAGGGACATCTCACAAGGCAGATTAACAAATGTGAAGACATGAGTAATCAAACTCCAGTTAATTATGCAGCACTGGAAAACTATCTTAAGCTTACACGGAACAAATATGACCGTGTGTTGCAACAAATGAAAGAATATCAAGATTTACTTAACATTTCCAGTATTGATGAAGATACGATGAACAACATTCTCCAAGAACACTCTGATTATGAAGATGCAATGTTTGTAAAAATACAACAATATGACGATTTGATAGACGCCCATAAGGCCAATATAAATATTGCAGCTACAACTACCCAGAATCAGACAGCACCAGAAGTCAAATTACCATCACTCAGTCTCCCAACTTTTTCTGGAACAGAGGACGAGAGTTGGGACAATTTCTGGAGCAAATTTGTCGATTCTGTGGATTCTAATGTCAATGTACCAAAGACGACAAAGTTTACGTATTTACAGAGTGTCTTGAAGGATGAAGCCTTTCAGGTAGTCTGTAATCTGAATCACACAGATGACGATTATGACAATGCCGTACAACTATTGAAAGAAAACTATGCAAACCTGAAAGGACTATCAGAATTCTAACCCAGAAGCTGTTAGATATTAAACATCCAAATAATACAGCAGTCTCACTCCAAGCCTTTAGATTGGAGCTTGAGTCTTTGCTTAAGGCACTTAAAAATAAAGTGGACTTGGATGCATCAGACTGGATAATCCAAGTCCATATGACACGCAAATTACCCAGGGATATCCTGGATAAGTTGTTTGTGTTGTATGGAAAGTCATCTCTGACAGTAACAGAGATTACAAAGGGTTACAAACCATCATAGAACGAGAAAGAGTTATCCCAGATGAAAAAGCGACATCTAAACCTTCGTCTACTACTAATAGTAAACAACAGAGTACAAACAGTACTCCAAACAAATCTAAAACAACTTCTCCCTCCCCAAAGTGGAGACAAGGCAGTGTGGGCACATACGCAGTTGGTACCTCCAAACCTACAGGTAACGCGTCACCCAAATCGGTGACTCCTCAAGATACTGTTAACGTCTGGAGACCATGTCTGTTCTGTGAACAATCACATTCCATGTACAATTGCAGACGTTTCCCCGATCGTGCAACACGCATAAAACGACTCAAGGAGATACATAGATGTACCAAGTGTATAAGGGAACATCATCCCGACAGCTGCACATCAACAATACGCACCTGTTATAGGTGCCATAAGGGTCAACACCATACAGCACTTTGTGGGGATTCAAGTACAAAGTCTGCCAAACCACAGGAGGAGGAAGGAACTAACACCTCAGTACAGCTTTGTACTGTGCTACCTGACATAAGTGTCTTCTCAACAAGGTCTAAACATAAATCAGCTCTACCTACTGCACGATTGATCATTAGAAATGGAGAGAACAAAGCCACCGTACGTGGATTATTTGATCAAGGGTCCCAATTGACCTTTATATCCAAAGAGTTGGTAGATACACTGAAACTTACACCTGTAGAGGAGACACGAATAAACATAGCAGGATTCCTGACTGACTCAGGAGCCCGAGTTTTCAAGGTAGTACAACCCAAAGTACGATTAGGAGGTTACGAACAAAATGTACAAGCTCTAGTAGTAGATAGATTCCCAACAGATCTGTATGTATATGGTCTGGGGACAACAGCCAAATTCCTAGAAAAAAGGGAATTCATTTGGCTGATAAAATCACATCAGATAACCTTTCCAATATTGGAATCCTTATGGGATCAGATGTCTACCATAAGTTTATCAAAGGAAAGGAATACAAACACGGTATGAACGTGTTACCATCTGCAGGTGGCTATTTGCTAACAGGCCCTGTATTACGGCTAAACCAACCCGCACCTGTAGAACACCAACATGCCAACCCAGTAATGGTTGCATGACTAGGAGACCAGTCTCCACTGCAACTCAGAGACATGTCCGAGGAAGAGCTTGATCCCCCTGTACACAAGTTATGGGACCTGGCAACTCTCGGCATTGTCCCTGAACAACCTAGCCCAGATGATGACTGGACTTACAAACAATACCTGGACTCAGTTATATACAGAGATAATCAATACTGGGTCAGGTTACCATGGAAGCTGAATCACCCTCAGCTACCCGTCAACCATTTTATGGCACAAAACCAATTGAGATCACAGGTGTTGCGCTTACAAAGACAACCTGAGAACTTGAAGTTGTACCATGAAATAATACAGAAGCAACTCGATGACAAATTTATCGAAGTTGTTACAAATGATAACCCAAAGGAAGGTCACTACTTACCACATCATTGTGTACAGAAGAATTCTGCAACTACCCCATTACGGATAGTATTTAATTGCAGTGCTAAAATGAGGCCGAGTAGTGTTTCGTTAAACGACTGTCTTCAAACTGGCCCTAGCCTAACACAAAGGCTTTACGACGTGCTGTTAAAGTTCCGTATTGGGACTTATGCATATACGGCCGACATCAGCAAGGCATTCCTTAGGGTAGGTCTTCAAGAAGAAGACCGGAACTACACAAAGTTCCTATGGATTAAGGATCCTAACGATCCGAACAGTGAATTAATCACTTACCGGTTTGCCTCTGTCCTTTTTGGCGCCACGTCATCTCCTTTTCTGCTCCAAGCTACCTTGGATACGCACTTGAAGAAGTCCAATAGCCCGAACAAGACGGAAATTAGCAAAAACCTGTATGTGGATAATTTTCAAGGTACAACCAACAGTGAAAGTAAACTGTTGGACATATACCATGAGGCCAATCGAGAATTAATGGGAGCCAATATGCCTCTCCAATCTTGGGTCTCTAACAATGAAAAATTAAATCAACTGATCTCAACTGAATTTCCCGATTACCAGGTACCCGAGATGACAAAGGTACTAGGTGTCGAATGGAACACGACAACAGATCAGTTGACAATCAAGTCAGTGGAGCCTGATACCACTAACTTAACAATGAGAAAATTACTATCACAAGTCAGCAAACCCTTCGACCCATTAGGACTATTAAGCCCAGTACTGATTAATGGGAAGTTGATAATACAGGAATGTTGGCAACAAAAGATAGGCTGGGATGATCTTCTAACACCTGCCCTACAAGAAAAATGGCAAGGGTTAGTAAAAGATTTAAGTACCCTAGAGTCTGTCAAGTTCCCCAGGAACACAGTAGTAAATGAAAAAGAACCAATTAAGCTACATGTATTTTGTGATGCCTCAGGAAAGGCTTATGGCACAGTAGCTTACCTGGTCACAAATGGGCAAGCCAATTTGCTCACATCAAAGGCCAGAGTGGCACCTTTAAAGAAAAGATCACTGCCACAACTGGAATTAACAGCCTTACTGTTAGGAGTAAGATTGGCTCATTATTTGATCAAGGCCTTAAGCCACATCCACTTTAAAGAAACAGTAGTTTGGTCAGATAATGAGGCAGTGCTACAGTGGGTTAAGAACAATAACAGTAAGAATCCTTACGTGAGTAACCGCGTTAAGGAAATACGAGAGTTGTCAGCAGGGTATAAACTAAGATATGTACCCACTAAAGAGAATCCAGCTGACTATCTCTCCCGAGGACTGACTTTACGGCAATTAACAAAGGCAGAGATGTGGTTCAATGGACCTCAGTGGCTAATCAGCGACCAGTGGCCTGAACAAAAGCCACAAGTCATTGTGACCAATGTTACTGTTCCCACTGAGAACCCAGAACCACCTCGGACTTTGGTAATTGATCCTACTCGGTACTCTGAACTGAACAAACTTATAGGTGTCACCCAAGTAGTGTTTGATTTTCTAAAGAAAATAGGAATCAAGCATAAATTCCCTAATGCCCTAAGGTATTGGGTCAAAAGAGCTCAGATCGACACATTCGGGACAGAATTTGACAATGTTCCAAAGAAGCTACAACATGATCTGGGTCTCTGGTTAGACACTGACAATTATAACATAATCAGATGCGGAGGCCGCTTACAGCACGCTGACATAGATTTGGAAGCAAAAAATCCAATATTGCTCCCTCGTCACCACATAGTAAGCAAACTAATTGTGTTACATATACACAAATACTGCACTCTGCATGGTGGGGTATTAGATACTCTCACAGACTTAAGACAACAGTACTGGCTACCCCAAGGTAGACAGACAGTAAAATCAATAATCAAATCCTGTGTTGTTTGCCGGAGATACGAGGCCAGAGTGTGTCCATATCCTGGCCCTCCTCCACTTCCGAAGGAACGAGTCGTACATATTCGTCCCTTTGAGACAACAGGAGTAGATTTCACAGGAGCACTAACACTTACAGGCACTAAAGACAAGAAACCAGTAAAAGCTTACATCTGTCTTTTTACTTGTGCCACAACAAGGGCAGTCCATCTAGAAGTGACTCCCGATATGAGTGCCGAAGCATTCTTACAGGCTTTCCGCAGGTTTGCTTCACGTAGATCCTGTCCTAAGTTAATGATCTCAGACAATGGGTCCAACTTAGTGGCAGGAGAAGCATGTCTGAGGAAAATCTGGACACACCCAAAGGTACGCACAGCCCTAAATCAACGGCAGTGCCATTGGAAATTCATACCTCCCAGAGCACCATGGCACGGAGGCTTCTATGAACGCATGGTTGGTACGGTAAAACGTTCTCTACGGAAAACCCTACACCGCCAAAAGATTGACCTGCAGGAGCTTCAAACAGTAGTCATAGAGATAGAAGCACGAGTCAATAACCGACCACTTACCTACCTCTCTGATGATGTTTTGCAGCGTGAACCATTAAGTCCAGCTCATTTGATGTATGGTAGACCTCTCAAAACACTTGTGTCCCTTACGGACGAGGAACCAGAGGATCCTTCATATGTCCAAGAGAGTGATTTGGTTCAACGTTTCAAACATCTATCAAGGGTGATAAGTCGGTGGAATGACGTATGGACTCGAGAATACCTTACAGCTCTGAGAGAGTATCATTACGGGGCAAACAACCCCTACAACAGAATTAACTTGAACCCTGGTGACATAGTTCTGGTGGATAGTGATGGACCACGCTCAGAGTGGCCTATAGGTCAAATAGTCTCTGTTCATCCAGACAGCCAGGGCATCTTGAGAATAGTGAAAGTAAAATGCCGAGGCAACACTACTCTCAAAACTTTAGAGAAATTAGTTCCTTTAGAACTGGCCAGGAACGAAGACGTACAACGACTTCCAGCACCCGATACGCCAGTACGGGACATACGTCCCCAAAGGACTGCAGCTCAACAATGTAAACTCAAATTAAAGCAGCATTATAATTCTGAAGGAGAAGAATAAAGTGATCGCAGTCCTTACCGGGACTTCGACCCGTGTTCTTCCCCCCCGGAATTATGTCGGGAAACCGACACACACATACACAAATAGTATAGTCTTCCTTAGCAGTATCCTCTTAAAATTAGAGAATGGGAGACTCCGTGACGTCATCGACGTCGCCGCAGTATTTACATTATTAAACCACTGTTCATACAACAGTTTAATGTCTAAATTGAATAAAAAAGTGTTCAATAAGACTGAATATAATTATTAACACCAAAATATAGCTTGACTCTCTTGTTAACGTAAATTTAACTTAGAAGTGGAACCACAAAATATTGGAACAACACAAAGCTGAGCGTCTCTTACAGACGCCACGCTCACACGAAAACAATAACATAGGAGGCTCGTGTGTGTTGTGTTAATGGCTACAAAGGAGACCTACTCTACCTTAAGAAACTGCCATATCAACACCACTACTACAAATAAGAGTACTCCAGTATCCGTCTTACCAAGTATTTGTTTATTATTCTAGTGCACTGTTTAATAGCAAATTTAAGGCGGTTATGATATATGGGAAACACCCCACAAATGTACGTGTACCCCATTTTTACAGCCCTCACATACCATGTTATACCTGTATTGATATGTTTAGGGAAATGTACTAATTCCTTGCATCCCAAACAGGTAAATTGTGACTTGGAGCAGCAAGTAGCTGAGCAGAGAGTTGAACTATAAACATATTGTACCTAGCTGTATGCCAGCCTTGTAGGCCTCCCACAGCCGCCATTATGTGCCACCATGAGGCACAGAGCCACACCCATTTGATGCAATAAACAACACAGCCTTAGCAGGGCCAATACAACAAGTCCAGCTAAGACCCTTTGTTATATTGTAGTAGTAGTATTCATAACTAGTAATAATTATTGAAATAATAGTAGATTAGACCACCATATGTGGTTTGATAAAATATTACAATAATTAAACTTAGGTAAACAATTTGTAGTTTAAGAAGGAGCCATTACAAAGTGGTTTAAGCTACAAATTGTCCCCCCAATTTAAGTGAGAATAATTTCAGGCAGTTTTAACAAGTACATACAGTCCACAATTTCTTACTTACTAAGAATAAAAATAAGATAAACTATATTTTATTGAAGTCAATTAAAAGGAGATATACTGCCTGGAGTTTTTACCACACAGGCCTCAGTCAGGTCAGATCAAATACAAATGATGTCCCATTACACTCATACAGAGATCGATGGGGGCGATAATCTCAGGACAACCGATGAGGGGGATGATTTTCTAAACTTCTTAAGGCTTGTTTTGTGCACAGGGTAAAGTAATATTTCATGTACAATTGTAGACCACAGAACGAGGGAGAGTTCACCCCATTCATTATCAGAGGAGGAGGTCTGTTCCGGTGACCTCACCATCCACCAGCCTGGGGACTAATACAATGTTTTTGGTCACACACGCCCTCATACCCAACCACGTTAGGTGGTATCCACCATCAGCTCCAAGTCCCCCTCCTTCAGCTGTTCATCATCACTCACTTCTCAGTTCCTTATACCCAGTCCTCCATCAACCATAAATGCGAGGTCAGTCCATCACAAGCCTTCATTCAGTGCGCACCATACCACACTACATCAAGGAGAGACGAACTTTAACTGTCTGTATGTAGTGTGACATCCTATACTTCCCATCACCAAATCAGCGCTGTCGTCTGGAATGTGAAAATGTGCCAACCTTGCCTAGGTCATTACGACATCAACTGTATGCGATGTCAGAACATCTTTTGGGACAATCGTAAGCATAACAGTATTGTTCCCACAGATTCTAATTGCAAGGTGAATTGCATAGGATTCATAATGTGCAAACTAAACAATCTTATAGTGAGAGATTATTTACTTAGCAAGACTGATAAAAACTTCCCCATTAATATATCTTTCTTTAAAATTTAAGTTTATAGCTCAGTCGCGTGTCCCTACTGCTTACCACCTCGCAATGTTCAAAGATGGGATGAAGTATTACACAAACGTAAGCCAGATTTACTACTTCTAGTAAAGGTTCAGTGAGAAGCTGAGGATCAGTGAGAGTTGAGGTTCAGTGAGTGTTGAGGTTCAGTGACAGTTGAGGTTCAGTGAGTGTTGAGGTTCAGTGACAGTTGAGGTTCAGTGAGAGTTGAGGTTCAGTGAGTGTTGAGGTTCAGTGACAGTTTGAGGTTTAGTGAGTGTGAGGTTCAGTGACAGTTGAGGTTCAGTGAGAGTTGAGGTTCAGTGAGAGCTGAGGATCAGTGAGAGCTGAGGATCAGTGAGAGTTGAGGTTCAGTGAGTTTGAGGTTCAGTTCAGTGAGGTTCAGTGAGAGTTGAGTTCAGTGAGAGTTGAGGTTCAGTGAGAGTTGAGGTTCAGTGAGAGTTGAGGTTCAGTGAGAGTTGAGGTTCAGTGAGAGTTGAGGTTCAGTGAGAGTTGAGGTTCAGTGAGAGTTGAGGTTCAGTGAGAGTTGAGGTTCAGTGAGAGTTGAGGTTTCAGTGAGAGAGTTGAGGTTCAGTGAGTGTTGAGGTTCAGTGAGTTTGAGGTTCAGTGAGAGTGTTGAGGTTCAGTGAGAGTTTTGAGTTCAGTTGAGGTTGAGGTTCAGTGAGTGTTGAGGTTCAGTGGAGTGTTGAGGTTTCAGTGAGAGTTTTGAGGTTCAGTGAGTGTTGAGGTTCAGTGAGTGTTGAGGTTCAGTGAGTGTTGAGGTTCAGTGAG
>WNGS01061461.1:0-13868 GCA_020271785.1 Procambarus virginalis
AAATTGTGTGCTGAATAATATCATATACGCGAAGTGTTTGCCAGTGATATCTCTGTGAGAGAAGTATAAATATAAAGAAAAGTTCAGTGATCAAGTGAGTGCATTCACAGTAAATATTATTAAGAATAGAGTAATCTTTTGGTACAGTGAAAAGTCACTGTGAGAGTATTGTGAATATAGATGTTGATCGTGAGGCCAGTGAAATCATAAGTAAGCCATGTGAACGTTGAATAGTGTTTTGGAAAAGTTAAATAAACGGGGATCGTGACAATTAGAAAACAAGTACTAGTCTGTTCCCACGATCGCGAGGGCCCGGTCAGCTGGCATTCTGACAGGTGACACGTGCCGATGTTGCCATATGGTGCGCTCTAGAATATTATGCTATGAATGGAGCGATTGTCATATATTAATTCTGATACATTGATGCATATATATTTCTCGTTGTCTTTTAAGTAAAATACCAAAACTCTTTGGTGTTTGATATCATCCCCTCCATTTATCTTGTGACCGTGTGAGGATGTAAAGTAGAGTGACCTGCCTGATACTATATTACTGGATTTGGCTCTTGCCACAATTACACCTGACCACTGCAGTGTTACTGGACATCTAAAAAACCAGTTGGCGACCTTGAAGGCTGTGTAAGAGTTCGGTGTCGGGAGGGCCACAGATTGAGGGAACGATCTGTGCTCCCACTCATCTTACAAATCTAAGGCCGGTTGTGAGATCGACTGGGATACTCTCCGAGGCCAGCAGTGGAGCCTAGAGGATTTGAGGGAAGACCCGCCGAACGACGGTGAGTAAGGGTTATTGTTGGAGCAACCACCTGGAAAGGAGATCCAGTCTACTGTTGCTTTAACCCTTCTCTAACGAGAACACCGTGAAACCCCGACATTGGCGACCTTGCCAGGATAAAGAACAAGATCAAGGTGGTAATTGTGGTATTAAATATCAGGCCTAGGTTTTCACTCATTGTCACAAGATGGAGGGTGATAAAGTAGCCAGGTTTATAGACACGAGAGACGAGCAAGTACTGGAGGAGTGCACCAAGGCACAGTTGCAGACGATCGCCGACCACTTTGGGATCAAGTTGAGAGCTTCCAAAGTGGGAGAGAGAAGACTTGAGATCATGGCACAGCTCAAGGCACGTGATGAAGCCTTAGGAGAGGAACGGCCACAGACACCTGCCAGTGGAGGAGAGAACTTGAGTACCGGTGGCAGCAGCCGGGGATCCAGTGGCAGCAGGCGCAGTATCAAGCTAGAAATAATGAAGATGCAGATAGAAGCACAGCTGCGCAAGGAAGAGCGCGAACAAGAAGCACAGCTGAAGCGTGAGGAAGCAGAAAGAGAAGCACAGCTGAAGCGCGAGGAAGCAGAAAGAGAAGCACAGCTGCGCAGAGAAGAGAGAGAAGCACAGCTGAGGCGCGAGGAAGCAGAGAGAGAAGCACAGCTGCGCAGAAGAAGAACGAGAGGCAGAAGCACAGCAGCGTAGAGAAGAACGAGAGGCACAGCTGAAGGAGCGCGAAATAGAAGCTAGGACGAAGCTGCAGGAGGTTGAGGCGAACAAGGAGATTGAGCTGAAACGAGCTGAGCTAGGACTAGTTCCAACTGCCCACCACAACAGCAGGAAGACCGCCGAGTGAGAGAGAGGGATTTGCCCGTCTTCGTGCCTAATGAGGCTGAGGGATTCTTCGAGCATTTGAGAAGGTCGCTACGTTGAAGAAGTGGCCGAGGGCAGAGTGGGCGGAGCTAGTTCAGGGAAGGCTCACTGGTGAAGCTCGTGAAGCTTACAACATGCTCGACCTCCAGGAGTGTACCAACTATGATGCAGTAAAACGGGCCGTGCTCCATTCGTTCAAGCTGACGCCGGAGTGCTATAGGAAAAGGTTCAGAGAATGTACCCGATCGCCAGGAAAATCGTATGCGGAGACGGCGAGGGACATGGAGAGGAAATTCGTGAAATGGCTGGAGTCAGAAGGAGCAAGATCGGCTGAAGACATCAAGGGGCTGATGGTCATGGAAAAGTTTATGTCCGTGCTCTCTCCTGAGATTAGGGTGAGAGTAAAGGAGGCGGACATCAAGGACCTGAGAGCCGCGGCCGATCGAGCAGACATGCTAGAAGAAGCATTACGTCCACGTCGAGAGGGACAGCACCGACCGCCCGTATTCTCTAGCTATGGGAGAAGTAATAGAAGGTCGGACGGATGGAGGACAGGACCGAGTTCTCCCAAGTCCTACCCCTCGAGTGGAGACAGCAGAGGACAAAAGAGTGCTGTGGAACCGTCGAAGAAGTCCCCGACGGAGAGCTCGGGAGCTGTGGCTGTGACGAAGGGGTCGACAGATGGTGCGAGAAAGACCTTCGGGACGTCGGCCTCAGGAAATGTGGCAAGGGCGAGCGGCGGTGGATGGTCACCAACGAGGAAAGTCGCTGCTTCAATTGCGGAATAGGACACGTCGCTCGCGAATGTAGACGTCCTAGACACCGGGGGAATGTAGCCTTCGTGAAGACGGAGGACCAGATGGCTGATTGGGTGCGGGATGGACCCGTACTTAATGGGAGAAGAGGATTCACCCGTTGTGTGTGAAGGAACCGTAAGGATGGGGGACGCAGACCCCATCCCAGTGAAGATGTTGAGAGACACTGGGGCAGACTTTACCCTAGTGAGCGAGGCCCTGTTCCCTGAGAACTACGGGGATACCAGTGTGGGAATGGCGAGTGTGACCACTGTGGGAGGCCCAGTGCAGATGCCCCTACACCAGGTAACCCTGAGTTCGGATTATGGATGCCAAACCCTAGTAGTGGGAGTCTGTGCATCGATGCCCAAGATGGAGGCACAGGTCATCTTGGGAAATGACGCGTGTGGAGGACGTGTCCTACCGAACCTCGTGAAGGACGAGGAGTGCTTGGAGCACCTAGAGAAGAAAGGCGAAGTGTTCGACGCCTGTGGGGACGAGAAAGGAATCGCCATGGAGGCGTTCCCTGTATGTGCCGTAGTTCCGAGGCAGTGCGACGGACGAGGAGGGCGTGGATCTGATAAGGCCGACGAGGAGACGTCCGCCGGCCTGGGAATTGATCACCTCGTTATGGAACCCGGAGAGCGAGTGGAGGGCGAAGGCAGCCCAGAAGGTGAGGTACAGGTGACCCTCACCGGTTCTCCAGGGATGGACCGCACTCGTCTCGAGGAGATGCAGCAGGCAGAATTCCCCGAGTTGATTGGTAAGGTCAAAGGAGGACGTATTGGTCCCGAGAAAGCTACTCACTTTACCAGGCATAAAGGCATATCAATAAGACAGTGTAAACCTGTAAGGATGGAGGTCGGAAAAGCCTCTCCAGGTACGAGAGACCAAGTAGCATGGCCAGCCAAGTGCAGAGCGGCAGTGTTGAGTCCGTTGCACGCTGTTGACTCTGCGGGTCACCTAGGGATGACCACGATGCGACGTCCAACGTCGAGAGAAGTGGCTGGGCAACTACAACATCTTTTCTCTTGGGTGAGGAGGCCCAGGGAAAATCAGGCTGACAGTGGAAATATGTTCCGGTCTGAGTGTGTCAGACGAACAATGATAAATCAGGGAGTGATGCAGATTCGGTCGTCGCCCTACCGATCGCAGTCGAAGGGGGCGGTCGGAAGACTCCACTCCACCTCAGAGACAGCTCTGAGAATGTGCTGCGTAGAGCAGGAAGACGAGTGGGAAGAGACAGCGGGCCCTGTTTTGTTGGCCATTTGCAAAGCAGTGGCAGAACCGTTAAAATTCTCACACTTCCAGCTGGTGAACGGACGTGAGGTGTGGAACCCTCGGTCTGCAATAGGTAAGCAGTGGACGCCCAGGATGACCTTGAAGACGGTCTGCAGACACATGAGGAGTGTCACACATTGGCGGCTGCAATACTGGCTGGAAGCCAAGATTTTTAGTGGCAAGGACAACGTAGTCGCAGATGCGTTGTCCCGCATGCACTAACCAGACATGACTCTTATTTTAAGGGGAGGGGTATGTGACGGTGTTCCCCCCCTTCTAATTCTCCCACGCCTGCTGTAAGAGTCATGTCCACTATTCCCGAGCGTTCTCTACATTGCAGGCAACAATTGAACATATGTGGGAGAGAACAGTATTCTCGAAGAGCCGAGAAATTTGCGAAAATAGAACATTTTGGCCTGTGGGATAGGCCCTTTAGGGAGCCAATATGGCGCTGGCAAGTCTGTTCTCCCGCCAAAACTGTGTGACGTCAGTGGCGCCAGATTGGTCACCGTCAGCGACATGGCACTGGGAGCCAATGAAAACCAACTTTGGGAAAAGTGACGTCACATAGGCATAGGGGGTCCGCCCGTGTTGGCGCCAGGCGACATCAGTCTTTCACGACACGTCCGAGAGGTAGGACGCGCGATCGGTCATCCTGTCAGAGTGACGGATTTACCGAACTCCGGTGGATTTAAGCGTCTCCAGTTGTTGGCACGCACTCTGTGAGGTCTTCCTGCAACCCAGTTGTGGCTCAGATAAGGAATTGACAAAATATTGAGCAACAAGTGCTCAGGGACAGGTGCGTTGCAAGAAGTGGGCCGGGCATCGATGTGTGTCGTCGTTGGCAGTTCACCAGTATAAGAGGCAGCTTAGTGGCCGGGCCACCCACCGTGAGTGAACCAGGTTGACAGCCTTGTCAACCAGGTTGAACGTGTGATCGACGATCCTGTCAAGTTTGACAGTAACCCCACCTTCGTGGAACCCTACGAGTCAACAGTTGGATGCAAGCACGTCGAGAAGTCTTCCCAAATACCTAGCGATATATCTAGACGACGAGGGAATTGACAGTGTTGTGAGCTTCAAGTGCTCTGAAGTCGGGTGCTGTGCGTGTGTCGTCCGGGACGGCTGATAACTTCAGTGACTTCGTAGTGGTGAGAGGCAGTTACTCTGGGAGTACAGTGACAAGAACTAATTGGGAAACGTACGACGACCGCCGAGACGTAGGCTGGCTGCCGTAGTTGGGAGGAAAGTTGACGGCCAGGAGACCGACTTCAACCCAGCGACGTACTGTAGGGAAAGAAGCACGGACCTGCTGTGTACAGAAGCGGCGAGACGCGACATCCTAAGGTGTGGGCTTGTGTTTCTGGATGAACGAGGCGAGAGCCTGGACCAGGAGCTACAACCCAACTGTCATCCTAGGATAGGTGAAGTAGGTGTTTACAGTTACCCTCCCATTTCCCCTTTAGTTAGCTATATATACATTCTTGTCAGGATATTTTGTATGTCGTGAGCAAGTCTCACTTGAGTTTAAGTCACAGAGTGCACAGTATGTGGTGAGGCTACCCAGAGCGCTCACAGTATCAATTTACATATATATCTATGTGTGGGTGTGTGCAAGCACCGAGATTCATCAGAGAATTTACTGTGACTATTATTATTGATCTGTGATTATTATTATTATATATATTGGTAGTGAACCAGATATTGGTGTATTGATCTCTATAATCTATTGATATAAATGCCTGTTGATTGATCTCTATAATCTATTGATATCAGTGCCCGTGTGTTGATCTCTATAATCTATCAATATAAATGCCCGTGTGTTGATCTCTATAATCTATCAATATAAATGCCCGTGTGTTGATCTCCATAATCTATCGATATAAATGCCTGTGTGTTGATCTCTATGATCTATTGATATATATATGCCTGAAGTTTGATTAATGATTTATATATGACATGATTGTGTGCTGAATAATATCATATACGTGAAGTGTTTGCCAGTGATATCTCTGTGAGAGGAAGTATAAATATAAAGAAAAGTTCAGTGATCAAGTGAGTGCATTCACAGTAAATATTATTAAGAATAATAATCTTTTGGTACAGTGAAAAGTCACTGTGAGAGTATTGTGAATATAGATGTTGATCGTGAGGCCAGTGAAATCATAAGTAAGCCATGTGAACGTTGAATAGTGTTTTGGAAAAAGTTAAATAAACGGGGATCGTGACAATTAGAAAACAAGTACTAGTCTGTTCCCACGATCGCGAGGGCCCGGTCAGCTGGCATTCTGACAGGTGACACGTGCCGATGTTGCCATATGGTGCGCTCTAGAATATTATGCTATGAATGGAGCGATTGTCATATATTAATTCTGATACATTGATGCATATATATTTCTCGTTGTCTTTTAAGTAAAATACCAAAACTCTTTGGTGTTTGATATCATCCCCTCCATTTATCTTGTGACCATGTGAGGATGTAAAGTAGAGTGACCTGCCTGATACTATATGACTGGATTTGGCTCTTGCCACAATTACACCTGACCACTGCAGTGTTACTGGACATCTAAAAAACCAGTTGGCGACCTTGAAGGCTGTGTAAGAGTTCGGTGTCGGGAGGGCCACAGATTGAGGGAACGATCTGTGCTCCCACTCATCTTACAAATCTAAGGCCGGTTGTGAGATCGACTGGGATACTCTCCGAGGCCAGCAGTGGAGCCTAGAGGATTTGAGGGAAGACCCGCCGAACGACGGTGAGTAAGGGTTATTGTTGGAGCAACCACCTGGAAAGGAGATCCAGTCTACTGTTGCTTTAACCCTTCTCTAACGAGAACACCGTGAAACCCCGACAATATATATATATATATATATATATATATATATATATATATATATATATATATATATATATATATATATATATATATGAGAGGGGGTGAGTGAGGGAGAGTGAGAGTGGGTGAGTGTGTGTGTGTGTGTGTGTGTGTGTGTGAGTGTGTGTGTGTGTGTGAGTGTGTGAGTGTGTGAGTGCGTGAGAGGGTGTGTGGGAGTGTGTGTGTGAGTGTGTGTGTGTGAGAGTGTGCGCGTGTGTGTGAGTTAGTGAGAGTGAGTATTCACCGACCAAGGGACGCCACCCCTCAGGGTATAGACAGTCTAGTCTACCTGATGTTTTTTTATGGAGAAGCCCCATAGAGATGACCTCCAGACGAGAGAAAAAAAAGTTCTCTACGGCAGGCCTAACCTTCTCTTTTACACAAAGGGGGAGAGGTGTTGTATGTGGCAACGTCGCAAAACCTGTCCCGAGACAATAAAAAGGATGCTACAGTCTCTAGACTCCTCGTATTATTGAAATGGTGTTGAAACCGTCCACTCTCTTCCCTGTCTATGCTGAAGATGTAAGTAAATTAATATCTATTCCATATAAAGGTCTATGTATATATTTATATATATATTTATATATATATATTTATATTTATATTTATATATAGTTATATATATTCATATATAGAGAGAGAAAGAGATAAGTAAGAGTGTGGTTTGAGAAGTGGGAGCTGTTTTTGAATGAGGTGGAAATATATATATATATATATATATATATTAATATATATATTTATTTATTTCTAGGTAAAGTGTGATGTCGAAAGCTGGTGATATTTGTAGAATTTGTGGGTGGGGCTCATCTCATCTCTTCGTACATGCAACTTATTGTTGTATCTTCTGTGGACAGACTGTTTGTGTGCAGTCTAGCGGGGAACACAGGAGAAACTGTAGAAGAGGTATATAGCTTCTTTTTATTTACTTATTTATTTTCAAAAGTGAAATATTTAGATATTTCCCATACCTCCATGAGAGTGGGAGAGTGAGAGTATATATTTACACTCTAGTGAGAGTGAGAGTGAGAGTATATATTTATACTCTACTCTATGATTACACGGTTGGAGGATCTCCTTTCAGAAACAGAAGGGAGTGGTTTCATACTATATAATGTCGATTTCCTGAAAATCGTCATCTGTAATGCTAGTGTACGATCCGTTTTGGGGGATTATGTTCCTTATCCTCCCTTTCTAAGGGGGCGAAATGAGGTCTTCAACCCAAACCCTGTAGGAAACAACAGAACATGCATTATTCAATGCATCGCTGCTTTTCTGGCATCACAACAGGGGTGGAAATGGAGACGTATAGGGAGACTTGTAGAGTCTCACTCTAGGGTTAGGAAAATGGTCAAATACGACCATTTATCCTTCCCTCTCTCGTGGGAGGATATCTCTAAATTGGAGAGTAGTAATAAACTGTGCCTTTTTTTGTATTCAATACACAAACATAGTGACGGTGTCTATCACGTCTCTCTTTGCCGTCGTGGCAGCAGACAGTACTCAGTCATAGTGCCATTATTGCTCTTGGGGGAGTCTCATGTGGCATTGATAAAAAATTTAGACAAATTCCTACGGAACTTTACACGTAGCCACAGACGAAAGACAGTCTTCTGTAGAAACTGTCTTTCAGAATATCAAAATTCCACAGAGCTAACAAACCACTCATCCTCCTGTGAGCTCACTCAGAAAATTATTTACCCACAGGAGGGGGACACACTTCATTTTACAAATACGTGGAAAGGTTACCCTCCTTCTCATGTGGCTTACTTCGACTTTGAGTCGTACTTAAGCACTGAGGATTGTCTAGGTTCTGTTACAGCCATACATAAGGCTATAGCATACAGCTATATAATTGTTGATAGGAACCACTCAGTTGTTGATAAATTTACATATTTTGGGGAGGATAGTGTCACTCATTTCATGCGACGAGTTGCTACCAAATGGGAAATTATCAAATCCACTCTTCCCTATTATGAAATAGACATGTCTCCTGAGGATATGGTTCATTTTAGGAGGCAGTCACACTGTCAGTTTTGTGAGGAGGTATTTACCCCCACCAATTTCAAGGTTCAACATCATGATCACCTTAGGGAAAAGCTCAATTATAAAGGAGCTCTGTGTAACTATTGCAACCTTCGACACAAGAATGCCCTAGAGAGTTTAGTCCTAATTGCTCATAATATGTCTTATGACATGGGCTTAATTTTGAGGGAGTTTGCTATGGGTTCAAATATTAAGAGCAATATCCTCATGAGACAGGGGACGAAATATCTTAAGGTGGAAATAGGGAAGCTTAAATTTCTCGATTCACTGGCCTTTATTACAGGTAGTCTTTCATCCCTAGCAAAGACCCACATAGATTCAGCCAGCCCCTTAACATTCACTCACTCAATGATAGAAGGTTTGCCTAAAGAGAGTCACCACCTTCTCTTAAGGGGAAACAATTTTTTCCTTATGAATACACCACTAAAATCACATGCTTTAATGATACAACACTCCCCCCTATTGAAATGTTTTACAGCTCCCTAAACAAATCGGGTATAACTTTGGATGAATATAGTCATTCTAAATTAGTATGGGAGACAACAAGGTGTAGGTCATTGAAGGATTACCTTCTCATTTATTTAAGGTGCGATGTCGGCTTACTAGCTGACATTTTTACACACCACAGAGTAATTCTAAATGACATATATTCTTTAGAAATGACACATTACTGTAGTCTCCCGGGCTATTCCTACGACTGCTTCTTGAAAAGCAGCAAAATATCGTTGGAGTTAAGTGCCGACGTGACGTTGCACAACCTCCTCTCACAAAACATTCGAGGGGTTTTACAACTGCAGTTAGGAGTTACGTCAGAGCTAACAACCGATATGTCAACCCATCTTTTAACCCTCAGGAGGATAGATCTTCATTCTTACTGTATTTAGATTTCAACTCCCTTTATGGGAGTTGTATGACTAAGAAATTGCCCTATGGGGGACTAAGGAGACTATCATCTGATGAGATGAACTCCTTCATTAGTGAAGGGAAAATAATGACAGAACAGCCATTCTCTTCTAACAAAGGCTACTGGCTCTTAATTGACACCAAACACATAAGACCTGAAATAGCTAGACTAACAGACGATCTACCCCTTTGTTTACACCATAGGGGAATAAGTATGATGGATATCTCCCCATTTAGTAAGGGGCTTCTGGAAACAAATAACATTACAAAACTCCCTAAAAAAAATATTAAACTGGTTGGTGATCATCTGCCCAAACAACAATATTTCATATCACTTCACCTTTTACAGCTATTTATTGAGATAGGTCTTGAAGTACAGACTATTCATGCAATTTATGAGTTCCATCATCTGATTTTATGGCGGGGTTTGTTAACACAAACGTTAACAATAGAAATGCCTCCACCAGTACGATAGGAAACACTTTTTAAGTTGCTGACTAACAGTGTTTTCGGTAAAACACTACTGAACCCAGCCCGCTATGCCATTGACACCAAACTAGTGACTTCTGCTAGAGCCTTTTTACGGGAGGTGAAGAATCCACGCTTTAAACGAATGGTGCATTTAGGTGACAATAAATTATTGTCTGTCAGTTCCAGACCATTCATTAAAATTACTCATCCTAATTACATTGGTTTCCAGATTCTTGAGCTAGCAAAATACAGTTTGTACCATTTTTGGTACCGAGTACTTAAGGGCACTATTCAGATAGAGTACAACTGCAGTATAGTGATACAGACAGCTTCATATTTAGCTTACTCAGCGAAGATGTCTTTGACGAGATGGGGAAAGAACCCCTTAGATCATGGTTAGATACGAGTAACTTTCCTGTAACTCACCCTTTATATGATCCGTCTAAAAAAGGCGTTCTAGGACTTTTAAAGTCAGAAGTTTCAGACNCCCCAAAAAACAATATTTCATATCACTTCACCTTTTACAGCTATTTATTGAGATAGGTCTTGAAGTACAGACTATTCATGCAATTTATGAGTTCCATCAATCTGATTTTATGGCGGGGTTTGTTAACACAAACGTTAACAATAGAAATGCCTCCTCCAGTAACGATAGGAAAACACTGTTTAAGTTGCTGACTAACAGCGTGTTCGGTAAAACACTACTGAACCCAGCCCGCTATGCCATTGACACCAAACTAGTGACTTCTGCTAGAGCCTTTTTACGGGAGGTGAAGAATCCACGCTTTAAACGAATGGTGCATTTAGGTGACAATAAATTATTGTCTGTCAGTTCCAGACCATTCATTAAAATTACTCATCCTAATTACATTGGGTTCCAGATTCTTGAGCTAGCAAAATACAGCCTGTACCATTTTTGGTACCGAGTACTTAAGGGGCACTATTCAGATAGAGTACAACTGCAGTATAGTGATACAGACAGCTTCATATTTAGCTTACTCAGTGAAGATGTCTTTGACGAGATGGGGAAAGAACCCCTTAGATCATGGTTAGATACGAGTAACTTTCCTGTAACTCACCCTTTATATGATCCGTCTAAAAAAGGCGTTCTAGGACTTTTAAAGTCAGAGGTTTCAGACAGACACATCCTTGAAGTTGTAGAACTTAAGCCCAAAATGTATAGTGTGCTTTTGCACGATAATTCAAATTCCATCACCGCTAAGGGTATTCCTCGCGCTGTGCAAAGATCTTTAACACATAGCCACTTTAAAGAGACCCTACACAGTAATGGAGTAGTAAATACTTTCCATTATTCACAAATTAGGAATGTGGCGGGGCAAATGTCAACTGTTTTTAATTCTAAGAAAGGCCTCAGCGCATTTGATGATAAGCGCTTTTACCTCAACAAATACTCCAGTCTAGCGTATGGACACCCAGACATACCACAGGATGCCCGGGGAATGCCCCCCGAGAGTGAAAGTGGCGACGTCATTGATCCAGAAGGAGCGGAAGGACAACAGCCCTCCAGCGAGAGTGAACCCTATGACGTCAGTAGTCCAATACCTGGGGGGGAAGAATCACTACACCCAATTCACTCTCTGGGGGATGACTATGAGTCATCATCTTCATCCCAGGGGGGAGGAGGGGGAGGAAGACCCCACAACGGACCTGTGGGTGCGGAGGCGTCAACTGGTGGGGAAGTATTATAAGGGGAGGCTGGATGACTTACAATTTGACTATGTTTAACCCTACTGTACTTTGTTTAATATAATCTATAAAACTTACGGCTTATTTCTTTTCCCTAATAAATTCTTTGATTTTTAATACTCCTTAAATGATCTTATATATAAGAAGGGTGAAGTCAAGGCCATTAGGTGCAAGGAAGGGTACGGCTGTCCACCCAAGGTCACCAAGTACGATATGGGTCTGAACATATATATATATATATATATATATATATATATGAATATAGCCCCGGAGGGATAGTTCAACCTTGTACGTTTATATATATATTCTCTAAAATACTATAAGTGTGTCAGGAGGGCGTTGACCCTCTTACGGTTCACTCAAGGCCACTCAGTACGAGGGAGGGTGGGGGACCCCACCTCTACTCAGACTAACCTGTTTTTTTGTTACACCCGTCCCATGGCGGGGTGTGGCTGGCTCTCACCCGTGTTTAGTATACAATAAATTCATTTTTTTTTACTTAAATATACTGTCTTACTACTACTGTATAAATGAACATATCCATACCGCTATATACATCAGTTATCTTGTCCACTGCTACCAAGATGACCTAATATGGAGTGGCACTATGTGGCTCCCCACTTCTGATTTCCTTATCTGATTTCTATACATGGAGTGGTATGGGAAGACTGTATAAATGAACATATCCATACCGCTATATACATCAGTTATCTTGACCACTTCTACCCTCCCCCAGATGACCTAATATGGAGTGACACCATGTGGCACCCCGCTTCTGATTTCCTTATCTGATTTCCATACAAGGAGTGGTATGGGAAGGCTCGAATTCCCCTACTGGCCTGTCCTTAACAGGCCAGTGTGTGAGAGTGAGAGTGAGTGAGAGTGTGTGAGAGTGAGTGAGAGTGAGTGAGTGAGTATGAGAGTGAGAGTGTGTGAGAGTGAATAAGAGTGTGTTTGAGAGTGTTTGAGAGTGTGTGAGAGTGAGAGTGAGTGAAAGTATGAGAATGAATGAGTGTGTGAGAGTGAGTGAGAGTGTGTGAGTAAGTGAGAGTGTGTGAGAGTGAATGCGAGTGTGTGAGAGTGATTGAGAGTGAGTGAGAGTGAGTATGAGAGTGAGTGAGAGTGAGTGAGAGTGAGTATGAGAGTGAGTGAGATTGATGGAGAGTGTGTGAGAGTGAGTGAGATTGAGTGAGTGTGTGAGAGTGAGTATGAGAATGAGTGAGAGTGAGTATGAGAGTGAGTGAGAGTGAGTGAGAGTGAGTGAGAGTGAGTATGAGAGTGAGTGAGATTGATGGAGAGTGTGTGAGAGTGAGTGAGATTGAGTGAGTGTGTGAGAGTGAGTATGAGAATGAGTGAGAGTGAGTATGAGAGTGTGTACTCACCTAGTTGTATTTGCGGGGGGTTGAGCTCTGGCTCTTGGTCCCGCCTCTCAACTGTCAATCAACTGTGTACAGATTCCCGAGCCTATTTGGCTCTAGCATATCTATATTTTAAACTGTGTATGGAGTCTGCCTCCACCACAACACTACTTAATGCATTACATTTGTTAACTACCCTGACACTAAAAAAATTCTTTCTAACGTCTCTGTGGCTCATCTGGGTACTAGGTTTCCTCCTGTGTCCCCTTGTTCGTGTTCCATCCGTGCTAAAGAGTTTGTCTTTGTCCACCTGTCAATTCCCCTGAGAATTTTGTAGGTGGTTAACATGTCTCCCCTTACTCTTCTGTTTTCCGGGGTTGTGAGGTTCAGCTTCCTTAGCCTTTCCTCGTAACTCATTCCTCTCAGTTCCGGGACCAGTCTGGTGGCATACCTCTAAATCTTCTCTAACTTCATTTTGTGTTTAACTGGGTATGGTCTCCAGGCTGGAGCTGCATACTCCAGGATTGGTCTTATGTAAGTGGTATACAGGATCCAGAACGATTCCTTACACAAGTTTCTAAAGGCAGTTCTTATATTGGCCAGTCTAACATATGCCGCTGATGATATCCTTTTGATGTGGGTCTCTGGGGACAGGAACGGTGTGATATTGACCCCAGGTCTTTCTCTCTATTTGACTCTTGCAGGATTTCACCTCCCAGATGGTACCTTGTGTTCAGCCTTCTGCTCCCTTCGCCTAATTTCATTACTTTACACTTTCCTG